>CAOJZF010000093.1:0-14970 GCA_948465475.1 Thalpophila matura
ATTCACATTAATTTATGTAATACATATATAAATCTCAGCCTAGATCCTCAAAATCAACTCAACCAAAGATGAGATTCAGAATATACTATTTCCTCCAAACATATTGTATATAAACCCTATAACTTTCTAGATGAATACATAAAGTATTTACCTTATATCCTTAATTTGTTTGTCTTCTACATATATTTTTGCCAAAAATTATCATCTAAAGCCCCTGAAATCTTGCTGAGTTGATCTAGTATAGTTCTCCTATACTGTGGTAATTACATTTTATAACATTAAAAGAGATGATCTTAATGCTATAACTGCCAAAAAGGGATCATGTCTTCTAATTACTCAGGTTTCCAATTAAACTCATATCTGACTATAGCCTAAGTTTTTAACCATTAATAATTGTGTTTAACTCATGATAATCAATGCCAATCATATTGGGAAAACCAATAAAAGCAAACCTAGCTTTTGCCTAAGCTAGCTTATCCACTTCTCTCAGTTGCCAAAAGTCTCTGCATTATTACTCAAGTTGCCAAGAGCCTCTTACTATCTTTATCTATATACAACCCATGTAAAAAAAATTTGTGCTTGTTAGTCTTCATGCTTTCAAGGGCTCATCCTAACTAGTACGCCTCTGTACATAAAAATCAGGTTTCTGACAGATATAATTTCATATTGTGTAAAGAAAGCATCATGATGGCAAATCTTGAAATGACTATATTGATTTTTATGTTATATGTGAATAGAAAAAATAGAACTTATATGTTGTAAAAAAATCTACAAGCAATTTATTTACATTTTTTATAACAACAGATTGATTGCAATACAAAATAGGTTTACTAATTATCTTTTAAATTAATAACCTGTTCCTAAACCCTTAGTTTCTCAAAGATTCAAAATGAATTCAAATTTAAAAATAAATATACCAAAATTATGTTAGAGTTTAATCAACTTTATTGTTGGCAAAAAATATATTTTAAAACACAAAAAGAATTTCTTGTACCATTCTTGTAGTATATAAAAATGATGAAAATTAGTTAAAACTAAACCTTTATGAATATGCTCTGAATAATTTTACTATTTCGATGTATAGCTGAAAAACCTATGATTAACATTATAGAATTCAAGAAAAAAAAAGATTATCTAATTTATAAAGTGTTAAACTAATCATATCAATAGAGGCAACTAAGGCCTAAATCTTATGAGGAATAGCTTCTACTGCAATTCAAGAAATGAAAAAAGTATATTATGACCAGCCTGCTGATAAATTTTAACTGAACAAGAACAAGAAGCTGAACTCTAAGTTTAAAGAAAGAGAACATCTCACTTTTAAATCTCTTTGAAGCTTAGAACCTCTTGGCTAAGAGAAAAAAAATTACTCCTGATGACCTGCCAATCATCTTTGTAATGTTGTATAAGAAAGCAGGAGCTGCCTACAACTATGATGGCTTCATCTTTCAATATAAAGATGAAAAAAAAACTTAAAAGATTACTTACTACTGCCTGGATCTTGACTTTGATGTCTTTCTTAATCTAGAGGGGTTCAGTGAACTAGAAATTGCTTCAACTAAAGAGCGTAACAGTACCTCTACCCAAAGATGACTTCCAAATGATGTCATTATGGTAGATCAGACTTATTGAATCTTATATTTAAGCATGTCCCAGAAAACCTTTACCAATGGAATGATTATCTTGACACAAACCAATTATCAACTTGGCCCTAAAAATAAGATTATAGCCTACTTTAGTTACCTGGAGAAGAATATAAAGCACAATAAGAGAAATGATGTTAGCCTCCTAACCCTTAAAATCAATTCTAAAATCCATTATTTTAAGTAAACTAGGGGATTTTCTGTCATGACCCCAAAGTTGTGACACTATGCTCTGGATCTTACTCACAGGCTGGGACAGCTAGGCCAGGGTAGTCAAGGCAAGCAAGACAGTCTTACTTACTACCTTAACAACCAAGGAGGATTAAGACACACTAGCCCCAAAGACTAGTAGTGAACATAGGGGGATCATGGTGTTGAGGGCAGGAACCACTGCAAGTGGTTCAGCCATGGTTGAGTTGATTGTTACTAGTTAAAAACTTAAATCTAAATAAGGAAAAACTAATCAAAAGAAATAATATGAGTGAATTGTTCTTTATTATTATTTATTGAATTCAAGAACTAAGTCAAAAGAGACCAACAACCTTCTTGGAGAAATTTCTCAAAGTTTTATTTGGGAGAAATTTTGTGCTTTTGAAAGTTTAAATTTAGTTGTGTAACCTCAAACCATTGTGAATGCCTAAATGAAGTACTTAGTATAGTTGGCCTTGGTTCCCTTCACCTTAGTGATAGTGATAGAGTCCAAAACCAATAAAAGTCTATTAGAACCACTAGGAGAATCCCTGAGGTTCATGACATTACCCCCCAGACTTTTAGATGTTAAGGCTTAGTGGAAGGACGTAATGAGGTGCTTACAGTTGCTACAGTCCTCTTCATCCTGCCAAGTGCTTTCCTCAACGGGGTAATGCTTCCATTTGATCAGGAACTGAGTCTTACCCTTGACCGTTCTTTCCTTTAGGATCTTCTCTACCTCAAATTCGAAACTGGGTTCCACTTGAGGTAAGGTGAGGTGTTTTGGAACCTTCCCTTCAAACGGTTTGAGCAGGCTCTGGTGAAACACAGGGTGAACTTTCCAGGTTGAGGGCAGTGCAAGTTCAAAAGCTACAGCGTTAACTACCTTCTTTACCTTGAATGAACCTAAAAACTTAGGAGAGAACTTTTAGATCCCTACCTTGAGCTTCAAGTTCTTGGAGTTTAATATCACCCAACCACCAGTTTTGATCTCAGGGCCTGGGATTCTTTTCAGGTTGGCAAATCTCTTGTGGGTCTGGCTGGCCTTGTTGAGGTTGTCTATCAACGTTGCTTGAGTCTTTATTAGAGTCCTCAGTATATCTGTAGTCTCTAGATGGGAAGTGGGAAGAGGAGGTTGGAAAACCACCGGATTGTAGCCATAGTTCGCATAGAAGGGAGAGAACTTAGTTGAGTTCTGAGTCTTCCTTTTGTAGGTGAACATTGCTAGCGGTAACCAATCCTGCCAGTCATCCTGCTCTTCAGTGGCGTAGCAACGTAAGTAGTGCTCCAAGATCTGATTGGGCCTTTGAGCTTGGCCGTCAGACTGAGGATGGAAGGTTGAAGAGAGGCATTGCTTGATACCCAGCGATTTGGTTAGGCTTGAGAAGAATTGAGACACAAACTGGGTGCCTCTATCTGATACAATTTCCTGTGGCAGGCCGTGTCTGGAGAACACCTCTTTCAAGAAGATGTTGCTGGCTTCCTTGGCGGTGATTGTCGTGAGGCAGGGGAAGAATTCTGCCCATTTGGTGGACCTATCAACTACCACCATGATAGTATCAAAGCCATTTGAAAGGAGAAGGTCAGTGATGAAGTCCACACTGATGGAAGTCCAAGGAGCTTCTGGAACCTTCAAGGGAAGAATGAGTCTAGCAGGCTTGGAAGTAGAGGGTTTGTTACTTGAGCATGAGAGGCAATGCTTGACATGTTCCTTCACTGACTTCTTGAGGCCCGTCCAGATGAAGTGGTGTTTGATTAGGGAAATTGTTCCTGATATCCCAGGATGTCCAGCAAGTATGTGATTGTGACACTATTCTATCATTTTTGTTCTTAAAAGACCTTCTGGAATCCATAATAGACCTTTATAATATAGGGCCTGGTCTGTGACAGTGAAGTCTCCTACCTTGTTAGCAGAAGAGGCGGAAGCTACTTCCATTATCTTACCAAGTGAGAATTGGTCTAGACCCTGTGCCTTGATGATCTTGTTGAACAATGGTGGCAGTGGAAACTCTATGTTAAACAGGGACTCCGGGAGTAGTTTCACATTGTTGAAAACGTCCAGTTCTTTGGGATCATAGAGGTGTGCTGGATCCCTACTCAGTAAGTCTGCTATAACGTTCAATTATCCCCTCTTGTACTCAATGACAAACTTGTAAAGCCCTAGTTCATAGTGCCATCTTTACTGTCTTTGGTTCAACTGCTGAAAAGATTTGAAGTACTCTAGGGACTTGTGGTCTGACCTGATTGTAACCAGATGTCAGGCATTCTGTAGATGGTATTGCCATTCCTTAAGAGCGCTGACAATTGCCAACATTTCCTTGTCATGTACTGGGTAATTGGTCTCCACTGGAAGCATCTTCCTGGAGAAGAAGGCTACTGGGGGCTCTACTCCATCAACTCCTGCTTGTAGCAGGACAGCATCTACTGCAAAGTTGGAGGCATCAGTCTCTAAAACAAACGGTTTGGAGGGGTCTGGGAGGGCTAGAACCAGGGTACAGGTCATAACTTCCTTTATCTTTTGAAAAACAGTTTGGTGCTCTACCCCCCAAGAGAAAAAAACCTTGACAGAGGTGATCTGGGACAAAGGGAACGCAATTTCAGACAGATCTTTAGCATATCTACGTAAGAAATTGACAGTCCCTAAGAAGGAGCGCAGCTCAGTCCTATTAGAAGGCACCTTCCAGTTGACCACCGCTGCAACCTTGTCAGGGCAGGCTGCCTGACCATTGCGGAATATGATATTACATAAGAAAGATACCTGTTCCTTGAAAACTCACATTTGTACATTTTCAGTCTGAGAGAACGGTTGTGCAAGGCCTGGAACACGTTCTTCAGATCCTTATGGTGTTGTTCTACTGAAGGGGAGAAAACCAGGATATCATTAAGGTAAGCAATGCAGCAGGAGCCCACCAGGGATCCCAGGGTATTATCAATCATCCTTTGAAAAACTGATGGGGCATTCTTCAACCCAAAAGGCATGGAGGTATACTCAAAGAGTCCAAATTTACACTTGAAGGCTGTATACTGACCAGAAGATTGCATTACTGGAATCTGGTGGAAAGCATCCTTCAAGTCAAGCTTGGAATAGACAGCAGAGCCTGGGATGGAAGAAATGATGTCTTCTAACAAGGGGAGAGGGTAGTTTCCATTTCTGTGACTGTGTTTAACTTCCTATAATCTACACAAACCCTCAGTTCTCCTGAGGATTTGGGAACTAGAATTACTGGGCTAACAGTTGCTGATTTGAAAGGGACAATTATCCCTGCTGCCAACTTTTCTTCCATGTAAGTCTGGAGACTCCTCAATTTCTTCTAGTCCAAAGAGTAAATTAGACTACCCAATTATTTCTCTGTATTGGGCTTGAATTTTAAGAAGAAGTGTAAGTTCTCTGGGATGTTTGGAGTAATATTCTCGTTGAACAGAGGTTCAAACATATCAATGGTGGGTTGAGTAGGTTCTATCTCTTTTTGAGAAGGAGAATTGTGGGAGAGGGTGCTAATGGCAGTAATCTTATCAGACATAATGTTGTGAGATTCCAAGGGGAGGTAATGAACTTTACCCTCCCTCTTTACTACCACCTGACCCTTGCCAAGGTCCACTATGGGTTTACACATCATCCACCAATCCATACCCAAAATGACCCTATAAGTTAACCCCTTAACAACCCTAAATCTAGAGTAGAAGCTAATGTTCCTACCTTAACTAAAATCTTTTCTTTTGTAATGAAAGACTTTATGTTTGTCCCATTAGCCAGAGTGATGTAGGAACACTGAACAATTTCTACTTTCAAACTCTGGGCAAAGTCTAAACTTATATAGTTTAACGTAGCCCCAGTATCAATAAAAGAAATAAAACTATCCAAACTTAAACTAGGGAAAGAGGAAGAAAGTAAAAGGTAAGAAGAACGGTCATTTTTATCTATAGGTCTCAAGTTATAGGAAGAAAGGTTACCCATGGGCTCTTTTTGGGCAGAAGTAGAGCTCTCTATGTCCTTCAGGTCTTCATAGGCTCCAGAGAAGCCAGGCTTCATTCCCCTCACAGTGAGGACGGAAAGCAACTCTAGCTTCAAACCTTCAAAGAATAGCTTGGAACACTTCTCAGGGTCCAGACCAGCTCTCTGGGACAGGAGGTGGAACTTTTCATGGTATTGGGTTACCGTTAAGTCCTTCTGGGAGAGATTGACCAAGGCTTTGATGGCTTGGGCCTGGGTCATGGGGGGAACCAAGTTGTTCTGCTTGAACTCCTTCAGGAAGAGAGGAAAGTTGGTCCTGAGGGCTGAGTTCTGAAGCAGGAGTTCCAGGGCAGTCTGTTTATGGGCTGAGGGCAGGGCCTTCAGCAGTCTTCTAAACTTCTCCTGGTCATCTAAGGGTTTGCCATAGATTTCCTCGAGAGATAAATCTACCAAACAGTTGTTGATGTCTCCTCAACCTTGCTCTTGGTGGGAGAGGTTGAGATTGGGCAAGTGGTTAGATGATTGTTTATAGAGATGTTGTTGTTGTTGCTGGGGGGTCTGGATGGAGAAAGTAGCCAAGACCATGTGAGCCCCAGGCACAACAGGGTAACCAACAGAGAGTTGCAGACCAGATAAACAAGCTGTCTATCCTGATACCAAGCTACTTTATTTTGGAAAGTAGCAGAAAACAATAGAGGTTAGTCTCTAGTGTCATGACCCCAAAGTTATGATACTATTCTCTGGATCTTACTCACAGGCTGGGACAACCAGGCCAAGGTGGTCAAGGTAAGCAAGACAGTTTTACTTACTACCTTAACAACCAAGGAAGATCAAGATACACTAGCCCCAAAGACTAGTAGTGAACATAGGGGGATCATGGTGTTGAGGGCAAGAACCACTGCAAGTGGTTCAGCCATGGTTGTTGTTGATTGTTACTAGTTAAAAACTTAAATCAAAATAAGGAAAACTAATCAAAAGAAAGAATATGAGTGAATTGTTCTTTATTATTGTTTACTGAATTCAAGAACTAAGTCAAAAGAAACCAAAAACTTCTTGGAGATATTTCCCAAGTTTTATTTGGGAGAAATTTCGTGCTTTTGAAAGTTTAAATTTAGTTGTGAAACCTCAAACCCTTGTGAATGCCTTAATGAAGTACTTAGTATAGTTGGCCTTGGTTCCCTTCACCTTAGTGATAGTGATAGAGTCCAAAACCAATAAAAGTCTATTAAAATCACTAGGAGAATCTCTGAGGTTCATGACATTTTCTCCTTTTTGTCACTAAAAAAAAAATTAGATAAATTTTGTCTTCATTACCGCAAAGAATAAACTTGAGAATCTACTGGGTATTGCTAGTAGCTGTCTGATGCCACACTTTTTATCATTTGTCATTTTAATTACTATGGGTCATTCTTAGCTATTATGAGTACAAAGGTCTTTCAATGGCCTACTTTCTGATTCCTGAAGCCACTCAAGATCTCTATGTGTGATATCTGGCCAAACAAAATAAAAAGATTAATGAATATATGAAAGAATTCTGGGAGAAGATCCAAGCCAAAAGCCCACTAGTAATTAGGGTGTTAGATCCCCCTCCATCACCTATCCTATCTCCTGTCAGACCTAAAGAAGATTTTTTTTTAGTCCTTTAACTTTCCCAAGATCTTAACTTATGAATTTTTTAGAGATGCTCCTAGTGTGCTTTTTCTGCTTCTGTCAGTGCCTACAGCGGAAGTTAGAATTCTTGCCAGAACTCAATGAGAAGACTAAGGCAAGAAGTAAGCATGAATTTAAGATAAATCTAATATGTTCTCTGACATGGCCTTATTGAGAGTGAATGAGATGGACCTGCCTATAGAGGACTAATTAGAACACCTTAATTCACTGAGAATAATGGACACTGGAAGCACAGTTTGGACTGACTTGAGGCTACCTTAATGGGTCTTTAGTTTCTGTAAGAAGAGAGCAAGTACTTATAAAATAGTGAGGAATCAGTATACTCATATCAAGTATTAGGAGATGAGAAACACTTATTCCCTGGAGTCCTGACATTAGAAGATAAAGCATTCACAAGAAAGAGAGCACCATCCTTTGAGCACTTCTCACAATACATTGAACTGTAACAGATTTTAATGATCATGCTTTAAGAGAAATTGATCAAGTCACTGATAATAACCACCAGAAGAAGATTGTTTGCAAAGTTTAAAAGTTTACTAATAGTTCTCTTGAAACACATGATAGAACTAGTATTATTAAACATTTAAAAAGATTGCTTCTGCTTTAGTCATTAATTCATCTAGTTTTTATCCCATTTTTATATTATTTTTTGTCTTTAAGTGCAAATCTTTGGTCCTATGTTAAATGCATTTTTTTTTCCTTTAAGTTTTATAGAACCATTAATAATTTATAATTTTAAATTTCTATCAATTGAAATTAGTTTAATTGGGTAAATTTTTTCCGTTTAATTCATGATTATATGTCAGTTTTCTTTCAAATGCTTTATTGTTTGCTTAACATAATTTTTTTTCAAAGTTGTATTGAGGGCACTAAATGAAAGTCAATTTATATGACTTTTTTTCTCTGAAAATGCGCTATTATCTAACACCAAAATTGTCCTTTTTAATATTTCCTGTAACCTTTTTAAATTTCCTGATTCTTATTATTCACTTTTAAAATAGGCTTTAGCCCTCCGTTTATGTGTAATAACCTAGTGGAATTCTATTTTCATTTTATAGTAGATTTTTACCTCCATACTTTTTTGTAAAAAACTTTATCTTCTAAATAGAATAATTTGATATCTTGACCATACTTTGCTTTGTCTTCAATCCTGTGTACAAATTAAATTGTGCAAAAAGTCAGAGAGAAAATAATGATGTATTTAGGCTTAGCTTTATTAATAAAAGATATACTTAATTGTTATTTTTCTTAAGTTCATTATATACTTTTTAATTAAATAATCTTGTTTTATTTATTCATTATTTATTTGTTTTTTATATTTCCAAATATTTTATTTTACATTGATATTTTTATTCTATCAAAACTTTTTAAAATATTTAAATTAACTTCTCTAGGAAGATAAATCTCAAACTGGTATATATCTATTTAACTGTTACAACAAGAAAAAGGAAAACACAATAGAAAAACTCTAATCTAGTAATCATTTGGTGTCTTAATTATATACAGCATTTAAAAAACCTAAATTATAAGGGGCCAGAACTAAAAGATAACTAAAAAATAAGTGCAGATCTCCAGGGCCAATGTAAAGATAAATTACTATACAGGCTACCCTTTTTAATTCAGAACAGTATCCTTAAGGGTCCAAGTTTAATAAAGAAGATATGTATCACCTATTGAACTTATGTGATTATTAATCAAGAAATTGAAATTGTAATTTAGATAAATGTAAGAATAATTTTCTAATCAAAACAATTTCTTAAAAAAATTATCTCCAACCAACAATGACAACTTAGATAAAACAAGCTTTTCAAAGAAGTAATAAAAAATTCAATGAAGCAACTCCCAATCCATTTTGATTACTTTGAGAATCATACTAGAACAATAATAGAGACTTAAACAATAATAAAAACGTTTTCCTGAATCGATTACATCAACTTAGACTCCTGTAAGACAGCACAATTAAGGAGGTGTAGTAGGTCTGATATAATGAAATCTTGGACAAATAATATTAGTCCTGATAGTGTGATTTTGAACAGAGGACAGAGATATCTGGCACATAACTTAAACAGGCAATAACACAAATTGAGCAAGGCAGTAGACTTTGATGACATGATACAAATCATAGATTAATAAGAAAAGAAATCTGCATTAAGTACTAGCCTGATACAACTAAACAAAGGATGCAGCAAGACATCAAAGCAGTTTGATCATATGTCCAGATCTAAATGCCATTATATACGCAATTGACTAAGCTAAGAAACTAAGTTTGCTTAGAAAGGAATGTTGCAAAGCGTGAGAAGAAAAACACATGTCAAGTAGTAGCAACAGAGTTGAATTTGATCTTGCACAAAATTTTACAAAAACACTATGAGAAAAGACAACAGCTTTTATAGAGAAAAAATAAGTAATTAGTAAGCTTAACCATATAAGGATTATTAGGAGGAATTCTAATATGAGTCCTCAAAATATATACCTATTGAAGAGTTGATTGGGTAGTTTCTTTTGTACATATGCAACATGATAGGTAGATCTGAGATATCATAGACATCCAATTGGCTAGGAATTGGACAAACAGCTTCATATGAAAACTTGGTCATAAACTCATAACAGGTTAAAATCATAGTATGTAACAATGAGGTTCCCTAGATGAAGAACCTTGTTAGGTACTTTATATTCATAGAAGAGTTAGTTAGAAGAAGAATGAGCCTTCTCAAAGCACCCAATATCAAGACATTTATACACAAAAAAATGCCTTGTGAGTGCAAATCTTCACAGATTGGAGTATCAGGTCACAAGGAACATGGCTTAGTTCCCTAACAGGAATTCAATATAGGAAGAATCTTCTTAGTAGGATCTCAAGACATTTGGATCAATTTAATAACCTTTAGGATCGACTTAAAGGGTAAGTTGGTAATTATTAGATAAGGAAAAGTAGTTCTATGAGGGTTCTAGATTAGCCTCATTAGGCACTAGAAGGTTAGTATAATAGAATAAAAGA
Organism: Thalpophila matura; assembly: GCA_948465475.1. NCBI lineage: Eukaryota > Metazoa > Arthropoda > Insecta > Lepidoptera > Noctuidae > Thalpophila > Thalpophila matura. The sequence continues at coordinate 10,454 of CAOJZF010000093.1, forward strand.
AAAATATGCAGCTTGGTTGGGAAAATTGGATAAATGATAGATTTTAATGTTTGATTGAATAGAGCAGAATATCAATAGATGATTTCAACATTGCTATATAATTATATACAGAATAGACAAACTTTGGATAGACTTTACAAGGAGCAGTTGCTAAATCATACTTATGTAAGTAATATGAAAATAGTTCAGAATCTCTATAATAATCCAAATCTGGTGTCATAAAGATATGAAACAAGTACCAATGTTCCATTGAATCATAGTTGCTCATAAGTGATCTCAATAGCTTTGATAGTTATGGATTGTTTGAAAGCTTAGAACTTGTTGCTCAATCATGACAAGAATATGGCTTTGGTTCAAACAAATGACCAAAACAACCAAGCTGGTGAGTCTAAACCTGGTAGGGCCATCAAGGGGATGTATAAGAAAGATGCTATGCTTTTTTGATCTGGATTTCTTTGCGATTTAAAAGCAATTTGGAGAGTGATTTTAGAGTAAAATTACACTTAATAGGAGATATAATCATAAACAGTCTTCTTGGAAGTTATATTAATAGGATATTAATAAGTAGTTATTTAGTAGTTTAAAAGGTAGGTTTAGCCTTAGTAAGACATGGAAGCACATTAAAAAGTCAATACAGCTAGACACAGTTGAAAGAAGATGTATGATCTTTAACAAAAGCACCTCTGATACATCAAGAATGTAGCTCTTTAGAGTAGAAAAAGTACATCATATAGAGAATAGAAAAGAAAAGTCATAGGGAACTCAAGATGAACAATGTGCAAAACCTGCTCCCTACAGGAGGAGAACATATAATACCAAAGTAGATACTGGAGATAAAATTAGACATTTCAAAGGAAGACTACAATAATCAAAAGGCCAGAAAATTATTAATATTTATAGAGAAGAACTAGTGTATGAAACCTTCAATTATGCTCCAAATCCTTAATTAAATAATTAGTTTTTCTGTATTTAAAAGATCTTTTCTATTATTTAACCATAGTTTATTAAATTACAAAAAAATAGTAACTGAATATGGTTCAAAACCATTGTAACAACATGGAAAGGTGCTGAGTCTGACACATTAACAATAAAGAAACTAATTAATGTAAATTATGATATAAAGTTATTGATGAGTTTTATGTTCTCTAACACACAGGTCAGGAACCATGTTGGATAAGAAGTAAAATGTTTGCTATTGCTAAACTCAAATAGTCTACAATTATTGTACATGTGGTAATCAAGAAGTTAGAGGAGAAATTAGGACAACAGAGCAGGGTGGTAGATGAGCTTAGAATATTCATCACTTTGGTAAGGGTTAGAGCAATAGCTAGTTATTGGGTTAAGCATGTTCTCTAAAGAGGATTACATTGCAATTTTTTACAATGTAAATCTTCAAAGAGAGACCAATTTAATTACTAGATGAAATAATTCTGGTGGTTGATGTGTGTCTTATCCATAATTATTGTCTCCACAATGAAAATATTGTGATATCTGTGCCTTCTGGTATCCTGTGGAAACATGACAAGGAATTAAAAACAAAAATGCTTCAGCTAGATAGGTAATGATGGCACTTGAGAAACGTCTAGAGGCACAAGAGCAGAAAATAATTAGGTTCAAAAGGGAACAAGCATTGAAGGCTGCTAAGCAAAATAATGTAATTTCTACTAAGACAGAAAATTGTCTAAGAGATATCTGGTTTTTTCCTTAGGCCTGTATCCAGACTTTCTTCTAACTGATGGATCCCCCAATGGTAGTGGGATACTTAGACTATGAATTGATCTTGCAGACAGCCATTACCAGCGAAACAACATGAATTAAAAAATGCCACAATAAGCCAGATGCCCTTATCATGTTAAGCTATGATTAATTTCTATATTCAAGGTTGTAGAAGCTTTAGATCCATAAAAGGAGTTCTGCCTTTTTTAGGGCTACTGACCCCATATTGATTACCTTTCTTTGTGATGGTGGGGCATTAATGCGATGTCTAATTCTACAATTGAGACGCTACAAATTATTATGAATTATCTTTGGAAATTTGTCTAGAGAAATATCCATATTGGTGACAATATGTAGCCTAGAACTTGGAAGCATTGATTAATTGACACTGAAACTGAACTTTGGATTTATTAGGTTTTTCCAAAAGTATAACTTAAAAATCCATTAATATATTTTAATTTTTATCTCTTGTAGTAGATAATGACTTGTTACTCTCATAGTAGTTTCTTATATAGCTTTAACTTTAAAAGTGAACAATCCAAGAAACTTTTAGTGCTTTAGCCCAAGAGACTCTTAAATGGGCAACAATCCGTCAGAGGATCTTTTTTGATAGGAGGTGCTATCCATTAGAAGAGCTTAAATAATTACAATGCAGCCCTAACAAGAACACAAATGGGCTTTACCAGAAGGCTTTGAGCACTTTTATCAAGGGACTTTTGAATATTGATAGAGTATTGGAGGCGGAAATCAAGTACATCAAGAATATAGTGGGTCTTTTTTTAGAAAAAGTGCTAAATACCAAAAATTGTTTATGTCAAAAACCTTATTAATAAAGATTAAAAATTAATTGTGTATTTACATGTATGTTATATACTTCTATATTTTATAGAAAAATTATTTTGTTTTTTTAAGTCAATATAAATGAATTATCAAATATCTAAAACTAATAAACAGAGATAGATATCAATTAGTAGTTTTAGAAAAATAAACCTTAAATTAAAAATACTAAATAAGCTAGATCTACATTAGTAATCTTCAATTCATACATAGTTCAATTCTTTGATCCTGAATATGGTTAGACTATAATTGAAAGAAACTTCAAAATGTTTTTGACAATCAGTTTAATATTAGATCAAAAAAATCAACAAAGGATAGATACCTCTTTATTGATTTCAAGACATAATATCTATGAAACTTTAGAATTCAGGACTTGTAGATATTTCAATTATATGGGTAGTCTTGTATATGCAATAAAATACATTATGATTTGACATAAGATTTATTTTGTTCAGCATAAATATATTGGGCCTAATTGTATAAAACAATTGCCATTTTTTTCCAGTAAAAATTTCTTTTTTTTTGTTTAGTGCAAATGATTACCCCCAAATAAAATAGAATGACTTTAGAAATAGTGAGTAGAAAATTAAACCCCCAAAATTTTCATAATTTCCAGCATTCAATTGCATCAGGAGTTTGGTATCTGAGGTTTTTGTACTTTTTAAAGTTTTTCTCTATTTCTTAAAAACATTATAATTATCCACTTTTTTTTAATAGGTTACAGGAATCAGACTATAAATGAGATCAAAAAGTGGCTTATATGAAGGTACTATTACATTGGTCATTAAATTAAGTTTTTTTTTCTTATTTGTTAAACTGACTTTCTCTTTTAGAAAAAAAAAATTTTGGGTAAAATTATAACCTTCCCAAAGGGATCAAATTTTTATGTTTCACTATTTTTTTATAATTCTGGTTTAAGATAATAATATTTTTTAAAATGTATAACTATGCTTTATATCTAAATTTTCATAGCATATCATATTTATAAGTAGTGGGTCTTAATAGATAAAACTGATGCATTATAATTTTCACAAGCTAAAAAGGTAATACATTATAAGAAAAAGTAATTCACAATACAACCAAAAATTAAAAGAATGGCAAATAGAATTTTTTTTTGAAACTACTGCACTAGTGATTACAAGAAACTGGATTAATTATAATTGCTTGGCTTAGGAGCTCATCATCAGAAATAATATGTTCTGAAGTTCCCTTATCAACAGGTTTCTCTAAAAGATAGACTCTTACTGATTTAAAAGAGGCTCTGAACTAGGACGTGATAAAGGATTGGCAGATGGATAAATCCGCAGTTAGCCTAACTTTGAACATATTGAAAAATCCCTCATATATTCCTTATACAAAGTCAATATATAGCGGATCTAGTTTTTGGCTGATTTTTCAAAAATATCGAGCATAATATCACATTTTAGTTTTGGTTTGGTCGTAAATTTAATAGATATTCTTTATTTTGCTCTTCATAAAATCTAATAGAACTATTAATTTTGAATCTCAAGTTAAAACATTTTATTACAGACTTTGCGAACAATTTTTATAATGACAATCATTGAAATTTAATATCACCCTGAAAAATAAAAAGCTTACAAATTAATGATAGTCAGGAAAACGGACCAGATTAAAGAAAAATAAATATTAACCTTAAAAAAAGACTTGAAAATTAAGAATCCTTTTTAGTGGTATATTAACCCAATCATTTATTAGTCTCTGATATATATAGTAATCAATCCATATGCTCCAATACACACCTTCAAATCAACAAATTAAAATTTATTTATTAGTGTTCATTATAAAGTTTACTAGTTACATTAAACTACTAAATTGAGTTTTTTTCTGAAATAAAGTAATTTTATCTACTAGGTGTGAAGTTTAACCTTAAGTGTGTATTCATTATCTGCAACACTTTATATGATTTTAGGATTTTAAGAATGTACTTACGCTACCTATAGAAA
>CAOJZF010000094.1:0-14683 GCA_948465475.1 Thalpophila matura
GTTCTGCATGTATTAGGCTGATATTTTAGTACAAAGCTCTTCTCTTACTAAGCTCTGATTTTTTATGTTATTAAGGTCTACTGCCTTGCTCGATTTTGTGATTTTTCCTGTATAAATTCTGTGCCAGAGATCTTTATACTATGTACTTAATCACACTACTAGGACTAATTTCTTTGTCCAGTATTTCTAAATATCAGACCTACTACAAGGGGGTATAATTTTGACAGAAAAAAAAGAAGGAAATATCCATACAATTAGATACACGCAGCAGACAGGAATATGTTCAAGATTGTAATAATCAGGCAAGACAAGTCAAATTGAGATGAAAGAGGTTGGCTGGCCAAGTATAAGTTCATTCTAGTCCAATCTACATTTAATTGATAGGTTCAATTTCTTACAGTCTTGATAACAAATTGTAAGAAAAAAACAGCCCAAGTAAATTAAAAGTGACACAGTTAAAAATTAAAATTAGATAAAACTCATTTAATGGAAAAAACATAAATTCTTATGTATACAATTATTTTATGCTATGTAGAATAAATGTTCTTTTATTAATGTTAAAAAAATTAGATCTTTCAGCCTAATAATAGTTTTTTTAGATATCTATATAAATCTATATATATCTTTAATTCAAAGCTTCAGTCTCTTTGTATTGTGTATTAGCTATAACTATTATGCAATCTTAAATTGGTCAAAAGTCATATATCTTAAGCTAAAGTAGATACTTCAAAATGTTCAAAAAAAAAAAATCTAAATTATACATGAATCTTTTTTATATCAAAGTAAATAAAAAGTCATATAATTTAGATTAAACTTCAGATTGTAGTTTAAAAACAAAGCTTTAAAATAGTTTTTTTTTAGAAGATCTTTGAATTTTTCTTATAAATTATGGAACAGCCTAAAACAAGATTACAGTAAAATTATAAAATACTATAATCTATAAATTTTAGTTAGTTGCTATAAGCTGTTTAAATCTAGTATTCCAGATCTTAAAATATCAAAAAAGAGATAATGATAAGATCAACAAAGATTTTCATTTTTTATTAAATGAGGACCTCCTGTTGCATTTACTTTATATATAATACTTTTACTGTATTATTAGGACCTTACCCTACCTTTGATTTTTTTTTTAATCTAATTGATAACAATTTTTGATATACATCCTACTTAAATTTTTTCTTCTGTTATGATAAAATACTAAATGGGATATTATAGACTATATATGTAAACTTTATTGGGGAATTTTATAAAATATTGTCACTTTAAATTACTTCTTTAAAGTTTTCAATTATATTACAAGTCAGTCAATATATAAATAGTAACCAGGCTATGAAACCTTATATATAAACCAAAATTATAGTATTTAGATAATTTTAGATAAGAAAAACTCCACTCAATTTTTTATCAATAATAATAGTCAATTATCTTCTATTTTTTCTATTTAACTTATCTATTGATTTAGTAGCATAATTTATATTGTCTCTTTTAATTAATTAATTGATAGATACTTGGAAAAAAAGCTTTTTCTCTAAATCCCATTCAGGTGATAGATGATTATGTAAACTACTCAATGATTTAAGAGATCAAGTTGTTTAAGATCAAAATTGTTTTTATACTTAATTGGTTAATATATATTAAATCTGTACTTTAAATTAAAAAGAAAAGAAATAACTAGTAATTTTTTTTGCAAACTCCTAATGATTTTATTATTTAATTCTACCCTCATTGCTTTTCTATTATAGGTAAAAAAAAACTTTTTAAATATAATAATTTTATCTAGGGAGGTAGAATAGAGAAAGAAAATGTAATAAGGGGACCTTTTAACACAAAAATTCTATATCATTATAAACTTATTGGGCTCTGATTTAAACTATAATTATTAGCAAAATTTGACAACTTAATGCACTCACTTATATAAAAGATGAAAACTTTCTATTTTAAATTTTTGATCCATCATTCCCATTTCGATAGGTAGCTGTTTTTCTTTTTTAATAATACTTTATTTCACAATCCACTCTTATTAATGGAGCCATCTGACTAGAAATTTTACTTCATATTGTATCACTATGTTAATGAGAATATATATTTCAAACTTTTGATTTCCATTATAATATTAGTAATTGATCTTAGCTACTGAAAAAATTAGAGAACAAGGGGTAATCTTGTGATGAACTTTACCTTGTAATAACTACAATATGGTTTATTGTTGTTGTAGCATTTGTCCTCTTTTTTTACTTTTAATTTTTCACTTTAGATTTGATTAAGGCCAGGATAGTAACTGTTATTAGTTTCAAACTAAATTATGGACTACAATTAGAAATATGGCTTTCCAATATAATAAGTAAATCCTTGTGAAATTTCACAAGCTACACTTGTGCTTATTTTTTAATTATGATCAGCCTATGTGATTATAACAAATAGTATAATAATGGCCTAGGCACAGGCAATGAATTAAGGCTTTGTTCTAAATAACTGATAAGGAATAAAGAATACAATTAATTGATCCATCTAATATATCTAACCATTTGTAGAGGCCAAAAATCAACTGCCATAATAATCAGTTTGGGCGAAATAATACATAGTTTTATATTTAATTAATTAATAATTACAATGGTCATCTGATTGAAGGTTTTAATTTGGATCCTACCTTACTAAATAATTATTATAGACAATAGACTTGCAAGGATGTAGCCAATTACCTATTTTTGGCAAGAACCTAATTATTAGTAACTGAATCTCAAACAATTACTAATTACAAGCACGCCCTTGGCAAGGAATACCAATGTGTTCAATTCTTGGCAAGAACACATGACAAGCTCAGTTTTTGCCAATACCCCGCTTTTAACTGTAATCTTGAAGAAAACTCCCTCCTATTTACTAAATTGGTTATACCTTGAGTCTAGGCTGACTCTTATCAACAGTTATTAATCCAGTCAAACCTAAAGGATGACAACCCAAGTACCTATAATGGCTTCTTCTTATAAGCGTCCCTTAATAAGATTATACTAAATCCCAAATACTCAACACTGGTTAAAATATAAGATAATAAGATGCTGTGATAATTACTATTTTATGGTACTATTAAGACTAGGGAACTTAGTCTTCAATACAGTGCTTTACTGAATATTTCAAAGCCCAAATCACCCTTCCCTTCAACTATAAAACCCCCTTTATTTCCCCCAAGTAAATATACAATTTTCTCTCTTCAAACTACTATCCCCTGATTTTATCTACTATCTCCCAATAGAGTTAAGTATTAATCCAAGACTAACATAAAAAGTTATACAGCTAAAATTAGCTAAAACAGCAAACATCAACAGAAGAGAACCTTTGGTAATAGCCTCCATACTAGTGACCACATCCAGACCCAAGCCCATTAAGCAATCATCTATGTGTAAGTTTCACATTGTTGCTTACTACAGGGGTAGTACAACAAGAAGACCATAATAAAACTATAAAAAGATAACCAAGACACCTAAGATGTACCAGGAATACCAATATGATGCCTTTGAGGACTAGCTTGCTGAGTTGAATGCCTTTGATGCTATCAGAAATGTGGACCCCAAGTACAACTTCTCCAAGGACATGGGATAAATATTCCCCAAGACAGGAAACCTGAGGGACCTTAAACACAATTTTTGAAAACAGGAATCAACAACCCTGATGAGGTGCCACTCTTAATAAAATTGATTTATTAGTTTCCTGCTATGGATAACCCTTAGAACTAAAGAAAACTATGGTGAAGCCTTGGAAGAATTGTTAAGTGGAACTTACAGTAACACCACTGATCCAGACTTTGCTGTAATTGGTAAATACCCCACTGGAGAAGGCATTAATGTCACCAAGGTCAGCCTTAACCTCACTTCATAACAGGTGTACGCTGGTATTAATACTAATACCAAGCTTAGAAAGATGATTTCCAACTATCTAAATGTTAGACTATACTGTCAAGGAATCAACCTTATAAGTAGATAAAACTAACCCTAAATACTATTTTAATCTCAGTGTTGACATGCATATGTTTTTATACTGGAACCCCCAGTTCACCAAAGCACACTCTTGCTTGGTAGCATAACTACTCACTTTAAAAGATACAGAAATTCAAGAAAAGATTCTTATTAACTAAAAATAACAGATTACTGATAGATCATAAGATCGGGCACTCTTTATACATTCAATCAAGGAAGAACTTCATTCAGGAGCCAGTATATAACAATACTATAGCCCAATCCGAGAGCTTTAAAACAAGCCCATAATCATCACAATTGATTCAGAATTCGCGGAAATACACTGTTTATAAACGGAGCTATCTGGATCACAATTTCACTTTGACTTAATTTCGAATTTCAGCGTGATCACGATTTTAACCTCAAATCGGAATTTTCAGCTGTCAAGATCAGGTTCTTGAAATATACTGTACTGCTCAGACTTTGGCCCAGTACAAGTTGGAACTTGAGAATGTAATCCAAAAACAGTTGTGTCTACAACATTATGCAGCTTCTATCAAAGATTCTGTCCTCTACAATATGGACCATCTTACAAACTGCATCAATCAGGTAAATGAGAAAGTATATTATGTAGCCCAATCCTATGATCACACTATGGAAAATCTATATCTAATTATTCAGAAGCACCTACTCCATGGATTAGGCAGCAAAGGCTTTAGCAAGGAATGGCTTCAAGTGGTAAACAAGAGATTGGAATTCCCTAGAAATAGCCTCATGGCCACTGAAAAGGCAAGATTCCTCCTTGACACCTGTAGGAGTTATAAACTCAAAAAGCTGAGTTCTAACCTAGAATCCATTAGTAAAAGAATAGATATCTTTACAATTAAATAGGACAATACTAGTCACATCATAGACCTTGATCCTGAAGACACAAAGGGTGAAAACTTATTTAAGGGTGAAATATCTAATATGTTAAAGCCCTTCTAAGACCATTGGATGAACTCAAAAGAGAACATAGAGCCCGCCAAGTTACAACTGCTGATATTACCTTAAAATTTCTAAGTAAAAAGTAGTGTGGAAAATTTGGCCCAATATAATAATATAGAAGCTAAAGGAAATAATTGAGACTATCACTTCTCTAAAGAAAGAGGTAGAAGAGCTCAAAGACAGATTGGCTCATCAATAAGAGTCCCCACTGGACTCAGGAATCTCAAAATCCCTAAAGATTACAACATCTGGAACAGCTTTCCTTGATCCACTACTGTCCCCACTGTTGTTCTAAGTGACAGTAAAAAAACTCTTACTACACCCCTAACAAACTCTCAGAAAAGAAGGTTAAAAAAGAGAATAAGAGTAAATCCAAAAAGAGCATAGTCTCTGCAAGTAGTGATTCAGACACCTCCTCCAATGAAGGCATTTTAAGCCCAAAATCCCACCTTAATGCCCACTCTAACCACAGCCAGGAGTACAAACCCTCTTCATATTGGAATGTCCTTTGGCCTATCACTCTTACTCAAATGTATAACCCAAAATATAGTATACACAATCATGTATCTATGTTTAAAATAGAATCTAGAGGAGTACCTGACCATAAGAGAGCCATGGGCCTCTTAAACAATCTCTAAGGGGTTCATAAAGATAATGTCTGGCCCCAGGTACAAAGAAAGAAGATCACATTCCAGAGATTAAGAGACATTATGATTAAACAATTCGGATCAAATGCATACCTGGATTTCCAAAAAGATCTCTTCCTATAAATTGAGATTCAGGACAACGAAACTCTAGGTGATTTCGCCATTAGATACCTTTTCACTGCACAAAGAAATATAGGCGCTGGGTCTCTCTCTAGTGAGAGTTGCAGAACAGCTATGTCTCATGCTGTGAGGCCTTTCCCTAAACTATCCTCAGTAATGACCCAAGCTCTTGCTATTGAAACTGACCCTATTAATATAGCTAGTTTCCTCAGACGCACTACACTCACAGTAAAGGTAGAAGATATCTGGAAACAGATATGTGCTAAGAAGCTGAGAGAAACACACCCTCCCTTACCTCCACAAGTTGGCTCTAACTGTCATTTTCCCAAAAGGACATATGAGTACAATAGTGACTTCTGTGAGCATTGTGAAGTAAGAGGGCACAAAACCAGCAACTGTAGAAGAAAGAAACCACACCAAGTTCATTATGCTAGTCCCTCATCTTTGGGAAAAGAACAAGCAAATTAAATAATGGAACAATTTACTTTGCTGATAACTTTTATGTTCCTAATGACTATAGTATAGAGGATTTGGAGGACCTTGGTGAGAATGAGCAACCAAAACTACCAAGGTCTTATTGCACTGGAGATGCAGAATTCACTAATGAATCTTATTACCATACTACTATTCAAGATTTTCTAGCTGTGACCAGGTCCCAACAACAATTATCCCAAGAAAATTTGTTGGAAGCTGAGAAAGAAGTCTCAAAACCTTACGCTCACAAGCTGCTGGAGTCAGAAAGACTATCCCCCAATACAGACTATGAATCCCTACCTGATTTTTTGTTTAATCATGGTTTCATAATGTTCCCTTTGGATAAACTGGCTAAACTCAGTCCCTCTTTGGCAAAAGATCTAAGAAAGTTCTTTGATCAATTCTCAAAAACTGAGCACATCTTTGCTATACCAAAAGGTTCAACCTGCTCTCATATTGATCCATGGGTAAACAAGGTTAAGGTTAAAGCAATTTTTGACTCAGGAGCACCTGGAAACACAATCTCCTCTAGGCTTATGAAGAAAACCAAATTAGCCCCAGACATAGAGTGTGATAAGAAGTTTGGCACAGCAGGGAAGGAATTTGCCACTGCTTTAGGAACCTATAGTGCTCTACCTCTCCAAATTGGCAGCATGTAAATGAGCGCCCAAGCTATACTACTAGATAGTGATGGTTATGACATCCTTTTGGGAACCTCCTTCTTGGTACAATACTTAGCTACAGCTGACTTTTTGACAAGGAACCTTCACTATTAAGGGACACACAGTTCCCATGTATAACAAAATTGGAGAAGATCTCTCAAAGGGACAGACTACCAATATTATATATGATGATGGTATAGTTCCAGTTCACTAAACTATAGAAGCTGTAAAAGATAAGTCCCTACCCAAGAATATCAGCTGCCATAGAGAAATCCTTATAAGGAGCCACAAACCAGTAAAAATCCCAGAATACTCTCAAAAGATTGTCTCCACTGGATTAACACTACAACTACCTCCTAAAACACATGGACATCTGGTGAATCCCAAGTTCAAAATGCTCAAGGAGCAATAAGTAGCCCCTGGACTAGTGTTCAGCACAGAAAAATCACTAGAAGTATTACTAGGGAACATCACTGACTGTACATTGAATATTAAAATGAACTAAATAATAGGATTTTAAGTATCATAGAAGATATAGAGATACTAGATGTAAAACCCTGTGGTACATTTGCGGACATGGGCCTTGAGGATTATTTGAGCAATCAGTATGCACTGTAATCCAGAAGGAACATTTAGTTGGTGAGTTCTTGGAGGACTAAGAAAAGGCTCCTAACCTATTTAATGAGTTTGATCACATATTCTTTAAGAATAAACATGATCTGGGAGTTGAAAATGATGTACTGCATAACATTGACACAGGGGACAATCCACCCATCAAAAGAAGGCCAATAAGAAGGTCATAAGCTGGTGACACTGAAGTTCATTTAGAAATTAACAAATTACTTGAAGCAGGACTTATCAAACCCTCTGAATCACCATGGTTGTCACCAATCCTTACAGTTAAAGAAAAGGATGGTACAAACCAGGTAGTGATAGATTATAGAAGTCTCAATGAGATAACTAGGAAAGATGTTTATCCTTTACCTAGTATATCAGACGCACTGAATAGGTTAGGCAAAACAAAGTACTTTTGTGCCATAGACTTAGTGAGTGGTTATTGGCAAATAGACTTGCCTGAGGAGGACCAGAAAGAAGCAGCCATAATAACACCTCAAGGACTATTCCAGCCTACCAGAATGCCACAAGGACTATATAATTCTCCAGCCACCTTCCAAAGGACCATGGATAACATACTCTCAGATCTAAAGATGTCCTGTGTACCAGTATATCTGTATGACATAAATATATTCACCAAGACTTTCAGTGAACATCTAGATCCTTTGAGAGAGGTGTTCCATAGGCTATCCAAAAATAATCTAAAATTGAAGGCTAAAAAATGCCAAATCTATAAGAAACAATTAGAATACCTTGGTTATATCATAAACTAGGAGGTCCTTTAACCACAGGAGAGCAAACTGGTAGCCATAAAGAAAATGGCCAAACCCAAAAATAAAAGGGACATCCAAGTATTTTTATGAATGATAGGTTATTACCAAAGATTCATACCCAACTTTTTACATATTGCCGGGCCCCTTTTTCATCTCTGTAAAGAAAAATCGCATTTCCTATGGAATGAAGAATGCAACAAAGCCTTTAATTCATTGAAGAAGAAATTAATGACTGCTCCAATACTAATATATCCGGATTTTAAAAAACAGTTCATAGTACAAACCAATGCCTCTTTGACAGCTATAGGTGGTGATGTTATACCAGATCAATGATCAAGAAGAAGAACATCCAGTAGCCTACTGTTCTAGAACGCTCAATCAAGCTGTAAGAAATTACACTGTAACTGAACGTGAATGTTTAGCAGTGATCTACTCTTATCAGGAGTTCCAGGTATATCTACATAGGACTAATATTAAAGCAGTCACTGATCATTCCTCTCTTCAATGGTTAAAATACTTGAAGGAACCAGAAGGAAGATTAGCTAGATGGGCTATAAAACTTTAAGCCTAATATTACACCATAGAACATAAAGCCAACTTGAAGCATCAGAGTGCTGATGGATTATCAAGGCTGCCTACTATTCATACTCTAATACAAGAAGCAGATAGGCTCTATGACCTGATAAATCAACCTAAGGAGTGGGATGATAAATTACCAGAGATCAAACAGATCCTAGGTAAACTATCTGCAAACACTACCTATAACAAAAGACAATTATCTAAGAAGTTAAATAGGAAATTGTATCTCTTTTTAAAACCATCCAACTGACCTGAAGTGATAAAAGTAGCACATATACTCACTGGGCATGGAGGCTTACTTAAGACTATGGAAAAAATAAAGAAAGATTATTACTGGGAAAGCATCAGCTTTTATGTTAAAGAATATCAATTCTTGTTTAGTTTGTCAGTCAGAGGTCAGATTTAAACCAAAACTACCTATGAATTAGTCAAGCCTAAATTTTTATGGCACACTGTGTCAATGGATCTAATAGGACCACTTCCACCAAGTATTACTGGTGTGAAATATATAATAGTGTCCATAGACCCCCTCACTAAGTGGGTAGAAGCTTGAGCAGTAAAAGACTTAGGAGCAAGAACTGTGGCCAAATTTGTACAAGAACAAGTAATACATAGGCATGGCTACCCTCAGTTTTTATTAACTGACAATACCACCAACTTTATAGATAGATTCTACCTAAGCTGAACTATCTGATGGGAATTAGAGGAGTATCAACTACCCCAGACCATCCGGAATCTAATGGTACAGTAGAAATAGTCATTGCTACTCTAGAAAGTACTTTAAGGAAGTTGGTAGTAGACAAGCCCAGTGATTGAAACAATCATCTATAATCAGCTGTCTTTGCTTACAATATAAGCTACCACTCCTCCACTAAACATACTCCTTTTCAACTACTATATGGATGGCAATCAGCTTTACTGCCCTTGCTATACACCCTAATCCAGGAATTGGATACCTTAGGCTATTTTGATTACCTAAGAGAACTATGTATAACACTAGTAAATTTACAAACAGAGGCCTATTCAATCTATTGTTATGGAAGATAAAAGCTAATAATAAAGCTACTCTGTATAGAAATTCCCTAGGATCCTTCTTGGTAGGAGAACAGTAATGTTTTACCACAACAGAGGATTTGGAAGGATAATAAATTATCCACCCTCTGGAATGGACCTATAGAGATTATATAGTAGACCGGAGAATTCAACTATACACTAAAGGATATCTCTACTAGTCAACTTGTTAACAGAGTACATGCTAAATATATTTGACAAATACTAGTTTAGAAACTATAAGGCAGTAAAAATAAAAAAGGAAGTAACAAAAAAAAAATAATAAAACTTTATTTGGTTTTTTGATGCTGCTGTCTTCCTTGCCTCTGGTCTTTCATCTCTTGCTGACTGAAATTAGTTATGGCTACAGATGTTGCCTTTGTTTGATTAACCTGTTGGAGTACTATTCACTCCAGTGGAAAACCATCCTTGATGTAAATTCCATTGTCTGTCTCCTCTTGAATCCAGGCATCTCTATCTAGTTGGCAACACAATTGAGCCACCACAACTACCGCACTAAGCCAGTAGCAACAGACCTTAACAGGCAGACAAGAAAGCCAGACTATAGGCAGAACTATATTATTCTCCTGGAGAGACAACCAGTAGGGATTCTGGACCACCAAGAAACAGCCAGAAAGGATTAAACAATTCATAGCAAAATCATCCACATACTTATATGGACCTTGCATAGGAACACAAGTACTACCCATTAACTGAATGGCAGATTGCCACAGTTCATGAATATCCTCCTTTAGGGTATAAGGCTGATTAACCAAATTGAAGATGACATGGCCTAGGATACACATAGTTACCATAGCAAAATAGTTATACCCTTCAGCTAGGAACCCATAAGCCACACCAGTCAGATTAGTCACTCAACTAGTACTGTTATGACAAGATTTTTTACCTATCTCTAGAATGGTGTAGCAAGAGGATTTGGTTTGTAAACCCCCTAGCTAAAATTCTGTCTCTAGGAAAGAATATAGTTTCCAACTAACAGCATAGTCATCTGTCCCAGGAACATCAGGGATATTCAACCAAGTCATCTTGTCAAGTACCATTTGGTAATAATCCAAGGTTGCTACCTCCAGACCTTGAGCAATGATATAAAGATCTAGTCTCTCCCCAAGTTTAGGATTAACAAACTTGTTAACCTTAATAAGGAGAAACAAAAACTCCGCACATTGGTCTTTATGATGTAACACAAGAGGAACAATGGGATCCACTCCCCACATCAGTGCTCTAGCATTATAGAAGAAAGGGTATTCTACCCCATTGACAGTAATAGGCTGCTCTACATTGAGCATTTTATCCTCTAGTGTAGCCCACTGAGAAATGGAAAGACAAGTAAGATCCCTCTCTGAGCCAGTTGCAGTGGCCCCAGCCCTTCCAGTTGGACAGGATGCTGCCCCACAAGCAGCCACAGTTTGGACTTGGTCCAAGATAGCCCAATGGCTAGCATGCACAACTAAGTGAAAGACATTGTCACTAACTTTGTCTAAGCGGCCTTGCTTCTCCACAGGGAGTTTAGTATCTCCATAACAACTGAGAGTCAAAGTAAACTAAGGAATGGCAGGGTTTGCACCAACATTGTTGGCTTCATCTTCTTTGTAAGATTCCAAAATACAAGTCACAAATTTTTTGATAGTATTTGTTTTGCTATAAGGGTCTATTTTTAATATGGAAAGGTTTAAAAAGTTATAATTAGAATCTTGCAAAAGATACTCTATAAGTTTTAATTTTCACCCCATAGACTAATCATGTGGGGGGGAATGTGAAATATTTACAAGCTATGCTTGTGCCTATTTATATATATTATCATCAGCCTATGTGAATATGATAAACAGTATAATAATGGCTTAGGCACAGGCAATAAATTAAGCCTTTGTTCTACATAACTAAAAAAGATTGAATAATTCAACTAGTTGATCCATCTAATATGTCTAACCATTTGTAGAGGCCAAAAACCAACTGCCATAATAATCAGTCTGGGCGAAATAAATATAGTTTTATATTTAATCAATTAATAATAACAATGATCATTCTGTTCAAAGGTATCTAAATCTTATCCTACTTTACTAAATAGTTATTATAGACAATGGACTTGGCATGGATGTAGCCAATCACCTTATTATTAGTAACTGAATCTCAAACAATTACTAATTACAAGCACGCCCTTGGCAAGGAATACCAATGTGTTCAATTCTTGGCAAGAACACATGACAATCTCAATTCTTGCCAATACCCCGCTTTTATTTAGTTCTTGAAGAGATTTCCCTCCTATTTACTAAAATGGTTATACCTTGAGTCTAGGCTGACTCTTATCAACAGTTATTATTCCAGTCAAACCTAAAGGATGACAACCCAAGTACCTATGATGGCTTCTTCTTACAAGCATCCTTAATAAGATTACACTAAAATCTTAAATACTCAACACTGGTTAAGTTATAAGATAATAAGATGCTGTAATAATTACTATTTTATGGTACTATTAAGACTAGGGAACTTAAGTCTTCAATACAGTACTTCACTAAATATTTCAAAGCCTAGATCACCCTTCCCTTCAACTATAAAACCCCCCTTACTTCCCCCAAGTAGATATACAATTTTCTCTCTTCAAACTACTATCCCCTGATTTTAAACTACTATCTCCTAATAGAGTTAAGTCTTAATCCAAGACTAACATAAGGAATTATACAGCTCAAACTAGCTAAAACAGCAAACATCCACAGAAGAGAACCTTTGGTAATAGTCTCCATACTAGTGACCATATCCAGACCAAGCCCATCAAGCAAGCACCTCTGTGAAAGTTTCACAATCCTACTCAATATTTACTTAACAATACTATTTTATTAAGACTAAAACTAAATTCTAACTATTTAAAAATTTTATCCTTTAAATAATGTTCAATATATTTATTTTTACATTATGTAATATCTTTGCCATTTTTTTTGTAAATAATTAGTATATATCTAACTCTAAAATTTTCTCTGACTTATATCTACTGCTTTTAACACAAAATAGAAATGAAATAAGCTTATAGTCTTAGTCCTTTAAGTAATTTTTAAATATGATATAAAACTATATTAGTATAAATGGTGATTAATTACTCCAATTCATTGGAGAAAATGTAAATATACATATTATTACCTTTGACTTTGGTAATAGAATATCATAGCTAAATATTTTATTCTGTTATGGCTCTTGATTATCAGATCTTTAGTTTTATCTTACACTGCTTTATATGATACATTTGGTTGTTAATATGTATATTTTTCCCCATCTCATTTTATATAGGATCTTATCTGTTATATAATTCTTTTTTTAAGCTATAAATTAGTTGTCTAAGGGTGGAGTTAACAAATTCAATTTTTTGTTTCTTTAGTACTAGTAACAGTCTTCTAAGGTAGAGATGTTCCTTACGTTATCTGCCTTGAAGTATTTTTCTTGGTGATAACTTTTCTTTTCTTTTGCATTAACTTATTTCTGATGTTTCTTAAGTCTACTATCTCTATGAACACTATATGAAATGATATGAGATGGAAACATACCATTATATGTATAGTTTATTTAGATGAAATCTAAGTTATCATTAAAAATCAACCTAGAAATAATATCTCAGCACCTGGAAATTCCTAAATCATTTTAAAATACTATTTGCAACCATTGCAGCCTTATCATATGAAATTTAAAAACTTTTTTAAACCTCCTATCAAGGCACTGCATAAAGAGAAAGTAGATCCCATGAAGTATTCTTTAAAAAATTAGTAACAAAGGCTTGGCCTGGTCAACTCTAAAATTCTATCAATATTTTATGACTGTATGGTTGAGAAGAACTAGAAGTATGCAAAGAGCTGGCCTTAGTAAAATGATAAAATGCATGATTTTTAAATAGTAGAAATTTTATGATAGTCAAATAAGACACTGTCTATCTTTATTTTAGAATTTTACAGAAGCTTTCCTAATAATTAACCAGATAAAACCCCATTTACAGATTAATTTTATGAACAATTTATTTCTTTGATTTGGAATCTCTTATTTAAATTAGTTTAAACAGGGAGGATAATCTTTTAAGGTTGCTTCATCTAACTACTGATAATCCTCAAGAAGCTTAGATGGTTTCAATATGTATATAAACAGATGTTTCTTTATTTGAGATACAATTTAGTATTATAATCAAAAAATTCTTTCTACGTCATTTGATTTATCTGGTGGGGGAGTTACCATTAGATATTTTAAGTAGGAAAATTATGGACTCATGTTTTTGATGTTTCTGGTTTTCATGATAATTTAGTTGCTTAGCACATAATCTTTTTAAGAAATAGTTAGATCTTCCCCCTGACCTTAATGTTTTTCTTGCTGATTTTAGTTGCACTAATACTTTAGCTACTAATGCCTAACATATTTGACACAGGAACTAACTAAACAACCTCCTATGAGTATTGATGGGAGGCTTAAAAAAATTTAGATGCAATGTTAAATGTCTTGTGAAAATGTTTATCTGATTAATCTCAGGGAAATAGTCAATTTTCTAAGGATAAGTACAATCAAATAATTAGTATCCTCACATTCATTGCAGCACCTTTTATTGTCTTTTTTATATTTCTAAAGGTAGAAATGTACCTGGAATGATTGTTTTCATATTTTGTTATCATTGACACAAAAGATAATTTTTTCCATCTTTCAGAAGTTTTTAAATATAACTGTGACTATTATGGTCATTATTTTTGGCCAAAAGGTTAGAGAGGTACCTCTAATTAACCAGGTTATTCTTCTAATTTTCTTCACCTCAGAGGTTGTCCTGAGTGTTTCCTCTTAAAAAAAAACAA
>CAOJZF010000095.1:0-19185 GCA_948465475.1 Thalpophila matura
GGATGGATGAATGGATGTTTGTTACTCAATCACGCCAGAATGGCTGAACAGTACCAGGTACCTTATGGATGTTTGGCACAAAGATTATAGTTTCTTTATCCCAAAAAACGAAAGCCGCGGTTGGAAGCTATAGTAATATTATACAGGGTAAAATTAAAACCAGTGCGAATATTTTAGGAGGTGAAATTACTCATGAATATGATAAACTTTTATTATGGGACCGACACTGAAATATGAAAAAAAAAATCAGCTGTTCCCTACAAAAATGCACGACAACACGATCAAAATGTATGGAACAGCTGATTTTTTTTCTCATATTTCAGTGTCGGTCCCTTAATAAAAGTTGATCATATTCATGAGTACTTTCACCTCCTAAAATATCCGCACTGGTTTTAATTTTACCCTGTATTTCTAGTGTATGCATAATCTATTTCTGTGGTATTATGCACTGTAGCCAAAACGGTTTGATGGATTTCAACATAATTAGTGTTGTTAGTCGATCAAACGTTAGTCGTATTCATTGTGGGAGTGAACCCCATGTCACTATACGAGTTATAATATTATTATAAAATAATATTTGAATATTACGCAGTCCAGTTTTATGTTTGTAATTAGTCAGTATGTTTATTTTTTTAAAATCTGCTGAAGAAAGACTAGGGAACTGAAAAATAGAGTGTTTTGTTTTTAAATCACAAAACAAAGTAGCTTATTGGTGAAGTATGAATAAATGATCATCAAGTTTTCATACGAAGAGTTGCCTAAACCCCGTAATTACTGCATGAGTCATCATTTTACAAACAAAATACTAACAAACAGCTCGACTGTATAATATTTCTCAGAAAACAAACATGTGCCACTTCATTATTTACAACTATCACTGCCGAACAAACTGAAAGCAATAATATATAATATCGTTTATATCGATTTTCAATATTGTGACAATGTGATAAGGTTTTTTTTAGAGGGGCTCGTGGTTATATAACAGCTGATCAATCGATCTGCGAGGTTGAGTTGCGCTTGGCGCGGTCAGTCCTTGGATGGGTGACCGTTCTTTAAACATCGAGACCCCTCTGTGTCTCGGAGAGCACGTTAGAATCCAGTGGTTTAGGCTGTACGTTGTCGGTCAGTCAGTAACGGTATTGTTTTATATGTATACCTGTTATCCTATAAATAACTCCACCAAACAAAGTGAACATTCAGACATAGGGAACGGGCATTATTTTATGATACGATAATGCAGGATATGGTTCGCCTTGCTCGCCAAAAGGCTACGACGCGTAGACGCTGCTACGGCGCGTAGACAAAGCTACGAGCTACGCGCCGTAGCACTTTATCGATAAATTGATCCTTTTGCATTATTTTCGTAATTTTCAAGACATGAATGTTTCCTGTTGGTGTAGTAGTTGCAAACACGACTGTTGATCGTGGGGTCCTGAGGTTCGATCCCCAGGCCGGACTAAGTGTGTAAAGGAAATTGTCAGCCCGAAGCTTGAACTTGTGCCCGGTTAAAGGCATTAGGCTTGCTATATCATGGGGTTGATAACATAAGTGGCAAATGTATGTACTATACACACTGCCTAACCATTCATTAAATACAGGCGTGATGTTATTAATTCTACCTATTTCTGATTACAAAGTAGGTAACACTATGAGTCGTGTAAAAGTGTAATTTTGTTAAAAATTTTCACTTTTCCGCATGTGTCTAATTAGTATTAAACAAAGCGCATGCAGTTGATTTACATAAAAGGAATGTCAGAACGTTTTTCTTACTTTAAAAATTAACCTACTAAAACGAAGAATTTTTTGCAGTCATAATTATTATTATAGAGATCTTTGTTTCAAACTGAACACCCCTCCAAGCTCACATGCAAAGTAGGTGTACCTATACAGGGTAAAATTAAAACCAGTGCGAATATTTTAGGAGGTGAAAGTATTCATGAATATGATCAACTTTTATTATGGGACCGACACAGAAATATGAAAAAAAAATCAGCTGTTCCCTACAAAAATGCACTACAACACGATCAAAATGTATGGAACAGCCGATTTTTTTTTCATATTTCAGTGTCAGTCCCATAATAAAAGTTGATCATATTCATGAGTACTTTCACCTACTAAAATATCCGCACTGGTTTTAATTTTACCCTGTATAGACGCAATAACCACAAATTGGTCTTCGTCATTGGCGAGTGACACATTAAAATCGCTGCAAATAGTCAATAAAGTGTTGCAATGGATATTTCTTCTCATACATTAACACAACCACGATTAGTGGAGGGGCTTTCAGTTTAGTTTTGACCTCAGATCATAGAAACAAGGGAGATGTACCAAGGCGCTATCGAGCTTGATGCCTGAACTTGAGCAAATTGCTCATAATAAAAACGTACGCGCTGGCGACGAACCGAACACGATCGATGATATAAATACAGTGTTTTAGTTTAGTGCTAGTGTTGAGTGACGATTAACAGTGTTAGATTGAGGATGTGCGTAATGTTTAATGCGTGGGAGATCTTTTTATTCACAAGGAGCGCTTAATTATGCGCGTAATTGTGTCGAAAAATGTACTAAAAGTGGCATCAGTTGTTCCGGTACTAATTTGCTACGATGGCATATCTCCTTGTTTCTATGATCTGAGGTATTGACGATCTTTAGTAACTTTTGACACATATTTCATTAACTACTGATAAATACGCTAAAAAACGCAAGTGCAATCAAAACTAATCGTGGGCGAAGTACGAATAAATTATTATCATTAGAAGTTTATATGAGCACTTGCAAATTGTACCCAAACATTTTGTGCCAAAAAGATTTATTTCACCAATCTTTTAAACAAAATGGCTGACTAAACAAGTAAAACCGAGTATTAATCTAGTTTATTTAACACCCAATTATTACGGAATTTAACAACGCTAGCCACTGACATCATTTGCATTATTCCACTGTTATACGGAACTGCAATATGCTTTTATATAATAAATGTTTACAGTCACGATACCCATGAACTTGCAACTGGCTCGTTAGCGATTTAACTGTAGGTTAATTCTGTGTTTTTTCATAGTTAATTAGTGCAGAGAAAGGACATGGTTGGGTTATTGCATAAAATCACTTTAAGTACAAAACGCGTGTCGACAAACTTTTTTTGTTTAGCTTGCATAAGGGCCAGCCCACATGGCGGGTTGCGTCAGCGTTACGTTGCGTCATTTCACAATACATTACTCCGTTGTGCTGTCGTACGCGTGGCGTCGAACGGAGAAGTGTATTGTGAAATGACGCAACGCAACGCTGACGCAACGCGCCGTGTGGACCCACTCTAACGTTGCGTCTCGCAACATAGTAGATTATTAAAATAGTAGATTATTATTCTTATGTGAATAATTTAAGTTGCCGTGCGATGGCCAAGTCATTTTATTTAATTTTATTAAAGAAATAAAGATGCCTTATATTGATACGGTCATTGTAAACTGTTGTTAGTAAATTAGTTAGGTAATAATTATTTATGACAAAGTTGTTGGATAGATGATCCCATAGATAAGTACCTACTTAATAAATTAACCGACTTGGTTTTACATTAAATCTCACAACTTGGCTTTTTACACATGTTATGTTTTTGATGGGATAAACTTTAGCCTAGCCTTAAATATACAGGGTGGCAGGTTAGACAGTGGAAATATTTAAAGGGGTCATTGTACTCATCATTATGAACAACTTTTACTATGAGACCAACAATGAAATCGCGAAAAAAAAATCAGCTGTTCCATACATTTTGTTGAGTTATGTGAACATAAATGTATGGAACAGCTGATTTTTTTTGTCGCGATTTCAGCCACCCTGTATATATTATTGCTGTTTGCACTTATAATACTAATAGGTAACTTATTATATATTTGAATGCTTCTATATTGTGAACTATTTCTGTACATTTCTAATCTGGGAATAGGTAGGTAGGGTTAATTTATGTTTACGGCGTTCGTTTTTATCAAAATTGAATAAATGTAAGTTTTTTCTAACAAAAGTGGCAATTTCTAGAATGTAAATGGAGGGTAGGGTGAAGATTTTTTTCTCTCTAAAATACGGTTTGCAGCTATCTTTAGATTTTATATTATAAATTATGCGTAAAAATTCCAGGAAAAGTAGTCCAGTTTGCGGCTAACTCAATAATGCACGTGATTAATGGTCTTGTTAGGTCAATTGATTAAATATTTGACTACAGGACTTCGTAAGCGCTCTCTAGACGATCATGCAGTATCATGCTGCATAATCGTCTTACTTTATTGACTGATGCGATTGACATGCAGGCCACGTGCTGACGATTGAATAACGTGTTCTTAAGCGCTCTCTAGATGAGTAGATAGTCATGAACTCATGACTCATGCTACATGACTTGCTTTATACTATGTGCATGATCGTCAATGGAGCGCATGAGACAAAACTCCTCTCTTTTTATGGTTTCTCCCGTCTCGTTCACAATATTCAACAAATTGCAATTTGATGAATAAGTATTTTAAAAAATATTGATTCACTCAATTCGTATTCGTAATTCGTATTGATATTCAGCCGCAACCAGTTAGACTGGAAGCCGACCCCAATCATGTTTGGGAAAAGGCCAGGCGGATGATGATGATTCATTCACTCAATTAGGCATTTTTTGTAGATGTGCTTATATTACTGAGTAACCACTCAAGTGCTTTCAGTTGCGAGGCAACCCAATTTTTTTTCGCAAATCGCGTCAGGTAGCCAGAGCTACCAAGAGGACTATGTTCGATTTTCGGCTCTATTTCGATTATTGTAAGGTTCAGCGGGTCAAAGTTTGTTTTATAATATTAGTTCAATAATGTAGCGACAGAGTGCGTGCCATTTTGAATCTGTATTCAGTCGAATAATTTTATAACAGTGCTGTGAAGTGAGTGGTTAAGTTCGGTCGTTCGACGCCATTGGAGAAATATTTGTAAAGATGCCGTAAGTAGTTTCCCTTTAATATTTTTAGATGTTTTATACGTCAAAATAAACGTTGTTTATTGCTCTATTTGGTTTACTATTCACTTGTAATTATTCTTGGTGTAATATATGAAAAATTAATTTCACAAAATGCTCGAAGCTGCATTTATAAGACAGGTGGCAGTTTTGAAGTGGAATAAATGTATGATTTTCATATTTTAGACAGGAAATATGTTATAAATTAATAAATCTAGTTATTTAACTTTAATTTAAAATATAAATATTAACGGAAAATGTGTGCATTTAAACAGGATGGACGATAAGGCACGCGTTGTCGTAAGTAAACGCCCCATGTCGCTGTAGTTACCAAAAGCACTTTGGTGTTTTACGGAATAAGGGCTGAGACAAACTTTTTTGTTGAATTTTTTTTTTACTATTGCTGATTAGTGGTTTGTTTGGGTTCTTTTGTATGGTTTTTTTATTTAGTTGGTTGGTATTGGTATTATGTGGAAACATATGTATAGGGTGACAGGGTTTTTGTATTTTTTTCATCTTACTAAATGTTATATTTCTAATATTTCACATTTTCAGTAATAAACAAAACAAGCGAGGTAGAGGCCAGCCTAGGGGGCGGGGTAAATGTTCCCCTAGAAAATTATATAGTGATACCCCACCACAAAATACACCTGAGGTGGATTTGGCTGTACCAGGACCTTCTTCCCGGTAGATATATTACTTTATCTCTATTATTAAATGCTGAGCGATAGCCGTTTTGCGCGGATGTGAGGCATACTTTCCCTACAGTTATTTTCCCTCCGTATCATTATTTTTATTTTTGTGCGTCATATTGACGGAAATGAATGCTTTATCTTTCTTCTTTTCTTCCTTTCTTAATATTTTACACGAAGGTAATCGAAGGTCTGTTATTTGTAGATCCTACGAAGAAGAGCATGCGTTGGTGAAGCAAGCGGTTGCCAAAACAAAAAAAATATTGGCCAAAATGTCACCATCGGTCAAGCAGGAGTTAGTGGCGCGGAAACGCCAAAAAGAAATGGAGCGCTCACTCATGCCTGATGCGCCTCCTCGTAAGCGGTCACGGTAAGAAAGCCGAAATCTGTTATAACGATATCGAACGGACTACTCATATTTGGTCTTATTTGTTTGGTTTGACATTGGTTATTGTTACAGAAAGCAATCACCGCACCGAGAAACCTGTCGGTTGAGCGTAGGCACGCCAACCACGCCACCAGCTCCTAAACTGCAGGCTTGGGAAATTCGGTATAATATAAAATACCTATACTTTATAGTACCTATAATTTAGAAAATTTACGTGGCTTCTTTTGATCATTATAATGTCTTCCATAGAAAAATTGAAGAAAGACATAGGGTGCTGACTTCAGCATCTCCAGTCCCAACGTCTCCAGTCCCGACATCTCCAATCCCAACATCACCAAAGACCGATTTTTCGACTCCAACAAGGTGACAAGGCAATTTAAAAAAATATATTTCAACACATAATTGTAGCAATTTAACAAAAGTATTAAGTAAAAGATAATTTGTTGTATTCCAGCACGATCAGTTTTGACAGTATTGTCGAAGCTCCTGGATTTTCTCCGCTACAGGTGGACTGGACTTCTGGCAATCTAAGTAAGAATAACTTTGTTTTTCTATGGAGTCAATTCCCTATGATTTTATACATTTAAAACTATGAATAATATTGTATTCATTTTTATAGAAACCGATGTCAAAATGGTTGCTCCAAAAAAAGCGCCTCGACGCATAAATGTCCGTTGTGGAGTTGGTATGTATATCAAACAATCGAAATCACATTTTTGGAGTTAAATTTACAACACATTTTAATTTAAAATATTTTTTCTAGGCTCCACTTCTAACAAAGATGCCTCGTGCACCAGCACATCCTCCGAAACGTCAAAGCCAAAAGGCTTTTGCGCATCTGGTAAGTAATCATTATCAGCATTAAATAATTACATCGTTATTATTGTTTCGTCAGCAAAAATAACTTTTCTTTTTTCTAGATCCGGATACAAAAAAGTCTGATGCCATTTTGGACCAATGGCTGCAGGAGGAGGACAATGACAGCTCGCACGAGGCAAGCGATTTGGAGTTGACAGAAGCTCAGACAGATTTGGAGTCTGCCCACATACCGGACGATCTTAACGCCGAGGCTGTGGAGTGGTTGGCGCAAGAGGATACCGAGGCAGACCTCTTGATGCGCCAAATGGCATCGGCAGACAACCTCTCCTTTGACTGGAGCTGCGACCACAACACATTTGTTGGCCAGCGGGAGGTTTTCACAGGTACCCCTGGTCCAACTTTTGCTGTGGACCACACTACCCGGCCGTCAGACGTTTTTTTAAAATTTTTTGACGACCAATTTTTTGATCTCCTCGTGAGCCAAACAAACAGGCACTCGTCGTACGTCATTGACAAATACCTCACCACGGAAAAATCTCGGCTTAACTTTTGGGTGAACACGGATCGGAGTGAGATGGCTGTTTTCTTTGCCGTTATGATTTTTCAAGGGTTAGCGCCGCTATCCGTTGAAAAGGATTACTGGCGAGAAAATGGCTATCTCACCTTGAAGTATTTTAGGCAACTTATGACATATAATAGGTACGTGCTCATAAAGCGCATGTTACATTTTGCGGAAAACGTGACGGGACGGGACATGACTCCAGATGAATCCAGACTTAGTAAAATTCGGCCGGTACTCGACCATCTTAATAGCAAGTATAGTTTCTTATACTATCCAGGACGTGACCTCGCCATAGACGAATCACTCCTCAAGTGGCACGGTCGGCTGTCCTTCGCACAGAAAATAGCCACCAAAGCCGCCAAGGTAGGCGTTAAAAGCTATGAGCTGTGCGAAGCGTCGACCGGGTACTTGTGGAAGTTTTTCTTCTACACTGGCAAAGGACAGACAGACGACAGACAGACAGACGACAGACAGACAGACGACAGACAGATAGACGACAGCCAGACAGACGAAGTCCCTAGTACTTCAAGGCCACCTCCACCGTCTAATGTGACAGCTCGTATTGTGTACGATCTCGTGAACCCACTCCTTAATCGAGGCCACACTTTAGTTATGGATAATTTTTATAACTCGCCTCTTTTGGCAAGATACTTGAAGTCCCATGGCACCGATTGCTATGGGACTCTCAGAGTTAATAGGGAGTTTGTCCCTGAGTCCATCAAAAGTGTAGGTAAGAACGAGTTGCGGGTTGGTGAAATCGTACACAGTTATTGCCGGGATTTATCCGTGATGTTGTGGCGTGATACCAGCGTTGTCGCCATGCTTTCGACATTTCACAAAGGCGAAGTAGCGGGCAAAGAAAAGTACGGGCGGTACAAATATAAACCACAAGTAGTACTAGATTACAACCTTTCTATGGGGGGTGTGGATAAAAAAGACCAACTTCTCTCTGCACACCCCATAGAAAGGTCTAGAAATCAGGTGTGGTACAAAAAAGTGTTTAGGCGCCTTTTAAATGTTACCATTCTAAACTCTTATATAATTTATAAGTCTTTTCACAAGACCGCTACACAACGTGCATTTAGACAACGTCTAGCCGAAGAATTGGTTCAACGATTTGGAAGGCCTGCATCTTTTCCGACTCAGGTCGTCACGAAATATCTGTCACTTGGACCGGGAAAGATACGGCGTCCTATTTTGTCAGGGAACCATTTCGTCGGCACTGGCGCCACTAAAAGCGCACGTTGTGTTTGGTGCAAAAAGAGTCGCTCGAAATATATTTGCAAGCAGTGTAATGTAACGCTCTGCTTAGAAATATGTTTCGAGGAATTCCACACTGTTCGAAGGGATTCAGAGTAGGTATTCAGACACATCGACCATCCCATGATGTGATTGTTTGAAGGTCAAAATTACATAAAGTGGGCAACCGCTTTATTTAATTTTGACCTTCAAAAAGTGCTGATTGTCAACCTAGTTTGAATAAATGATTTTTAATATTGACTTCGCCCGCGTGAAGGTCGGAACCTAACGCAGCTTATGATGTACCCGAGTATCTGTTTGATTTGCTTTTTTATATAGGGTGACTGGTAATTGATGAGCGATACTTGACCACGTGACTTTACTCATCATTATGAACAACTTATGGGACCAAACCTGAAATTTTACATTGTCTTCACTTAGTTTTTGTTGACCTTGACCTCTATCCAGGTGGTCACTGTACTCATCATTATAAACAATTCAAACATCTGTATTCACATAAATTGACAAAATATACGAAACAGCTGATTTTTTTTCGTGTTTTAGGGTGAAATGAAACCACTATTTTATATTAACTTAATTTAAGTACTTTTGAAAATTGTTGTAATATGTACCTACTTATAATTTTTTTGATTTGTTATAAATAATTTTATAATAATACATTTAATGTTATGTTTTAAAATTGGAATCAACATATCTGGTTAAATGAAACCACGATTTTGTAACATCTTAATTTAAGTACTTCCGAAAATTGTTATAATATGTACCTACTTATATTTTTTTTTATTATAAATAATTTTATAATTATACATTTTATGTTATGTTTTAAAATAAGAATAAACATACGTATCATAATAAGTTAATAATAAAAAATGGTCATTTTAATTATTTTAAAAATAATACAATTTATTTTTTCTAAACACAACATAATTTTATTTCAAACCACCCCTATGAATCCAAAAATCCCACTATCTAATTTAACAAACACGGAAATCGTGTTACGTAGGTATCACTTAGAACCAAGTGTGTCGCGGCCCTTAGACGGTAGCCATATTGCTTTCCGCGCTATGGAGTCGCGATCGTGACGCAAGATTTAGCTCATCTAAACCTTAACATTTTAAGATAATTTAATTCTACACTGTCATGATTTAGCATGTACTTGTTACTACACAGCATTTGCTCTTTCTATCAATTATAATTTTTTTCAAAAAGAATAATACGTTTTCCGGTAATCTGTAAACAAAAATGACCCTGTTAAGTTTTAAAAATGGAGCGTCTTTCTTGTTTTTGTGTATTAGAACAATATTTTCTTAGAAAGTGATATATTTTTTAAACTAAATCCATAGTTAAGACATGTGTCTTTAGTTATCAACATATATTTTTATCATACGGGTTCAATATTCTCTATAAAATAGGCATGAACATACTGTATCATTTTGCAGCGGAATGCGGTGTAAGAGAATTTATTGCGCTCATTCAACAGCTATTTTAGGCTATTGTTTTAAGAAAATATGTTCACATTAAATATAGTACGGCAAGATTAACTAATATAGTTTTTTATTCTAACAAAAAATCATAACGTTGTCGCTTTAGATTTCGTACAAAAAAATATTTTATCCCACGAAACGTCTTAACGCACTTATGTTCCAACTTCTTGCATTTTTTATTTTTTTATCATTGGGCTAAATTGCCAGAAACTCCTTTAAACAAGTGGTTTGTTTCATAAGCTATACAAAACAGTCGTTTGTTTCTCAAATAACCTCTTCAAACGGCCATAAATAAAGTTTTATTACGGTCAGGCGCACCGAGCGGTCGTCCGCGTCAGTCGTGAAGCACGTTGCCCGCGCTTTTTTGTGACGTAGGCACTTGAGTGGGTAAGCGATTTTCTATCACTATCTACGGTGTAATCTAATTGTGTACTACATAAAGTGCAAACCGGGGCGGGCAGTACCGTTGCCGATGGCGTACTGCTGCAGCAGGTCGGTCATGTTGATGTGCACCACGCCGCGCCGCTCCTGCATCAGGTTGTCGCAATGTGTCACCTTGCCGCTGCCTGGTCCGCCTGATGGCAAACGAGATAGATAAACACGTGTTTGTAGGAATTAAACAAGATAAACGCTCGTATCCTAAGGGATTTAAAATGTTGACTGACAAGGCAGCTGAGTGGTTAGAGCAACGCAGTCGCCACGGTACGACAGAGGTTGCGAGTTCAAATTCCGCCCTGTCAGTTGGTTTTAAAAAATCTTAAATATTTAATAATAAAGCTATATAGTATAGCACAATGTGAACGTGTCAATAACAATGTATGCTGCTCGTGCTATGAGCTATATGCTATATAGGTAGTATAGCGTAGTCCGAAGACAGCTTAATAAACAAAATTAATATTGTACCAATAATAAAATGGAAGAGTGTCTGTCTGTGATTTGAAAATAAATGCCTTTATGTGAAAACTGCCATTTATACGATGCTGAATCATAAATTACCGATTTTAGAATTTTTGTCTCTCTGAAACTTTGACTCGAATAGGCTCCGAAATTAGTTCAGCGAAGTTGATTCTCGAGACAAACACCCTTACCTGAAAAAAGATAAACACGTGTTAAACGCGAATGCTACCAAAAATAATACACACTTGTTTTAGAAAAGCTAGTGCTAAAACAAGTGCCTATTATTTTGGTAGCATCCGTGTTGAACACGTGTTTATCTTTTTTGTGGTTATAACGGCCCAAACTGTTTAAGGTTTTTCCATTTAGGAATTCTCAGTGTAGTCTGGTTTTATGCCCGGCCAGTGGCAATGGGCAACAGGCCGGACGGGGACTTGAACCCGCGACCTCTGCCGTACCATGTCGTCGCTCTAATCACTGAGCTAAGACAATATTAATTTATCAGCAGTGGCAAGCCCGACGTGTTTTTTTTTTCGTAGAGAGTACCTATTTATTATGTTGTTTTTAGGGTTTCGTACCTCAAAAGGAAAACCCTTATAGGATCACTTTATTGTCCGCCGTCAGTCACCGGACCATAAGTCACCATGAGCCATCTGCTCATAGATGGCGCCATTGAAAGTATGCAGTAGCGCCATCTATGATCATATTTCGGAACCTGTAGGGCGCGAGGCATACTCGCACTTGTCCGGTTTTTTTTATGAATGCAAGTGATTTTTGATGTAGATACGTAGTGGCGTGCCTAGAGGGCAAGCCCGAAGTTTTTTTTTTTTCGTAGAGAGTACCTATTTATTATGTTGTTTTTTTATGAATGCAAGTGATTTTTGATGTATCTACATCAAAAATCACTTGCATTCATAAAAAAACATGATGTCGTTATTAAACTAACTAACTAAACTAATACGTATCTACGTATTAGTTTAGTTAGTTAGTTTAATAACGACATCAACTTACTTAAAATTCATGAAAAATTAACATAAATACCTTCTAAAACCAAAAAAATGCGTCGGGCTTGCCCTCTAAGCACGCCACTGGTTATCAGTTTTCACTTTCTACTCACCCAGTATAAATATAACAGGCACATTGGGCGGCTCGAACTTGACATGGCTGGAGTTCTGCATGGGGAAGCCGGCGGTGGGCGGCGTGGCGCGGCCGGGCCACGCGCTCTCGCGCCGGCTCTGCTGCCCGCCCGTCGTCTCCAACTCTTCATTTTTTTGTTCTGGACATCATTAATGTGTCACATTTTTGTATCCTACTAATAAGTATGTGAACATGTATGGATGGATGACCCTTTCACGCAAAAACTACTGAACGGATTTTGATGAAACTTTACAGTACCTAATATAGCTTATATATTATCACAATAACACATAGGCTACTTTTTATCCCAGAAACCCGGGAGAAGCCGCGGGCGGAAGCTAGTTTTTAAATATGTATAGACCGTCTTAATACAAAACGAGTTTTGCCTAAAACTCAAGTTGATAAACTGAAGTTCGGTCTAGACTCAAGCATTACTTGAGCCATTTGATTGATTGAAAATAGTCTCAAGTAATTGTAGTTTTTAAACTTTCGCGAATTGTAGGTACACATGTTTTTAGGGTTCCGTACCAAAATGGTAAAAAAGGAACCCTTATGGTGCGACTTCGTCTGTCTGTCTGTCTGTCTGTCTGTCACACCTGCTTATTTCAGCAACTACTAATGCTATCGACTTGAAATTTGGAACAGTTATAAAGAATGCTTGTCCAACTTTATTGCAAATTAAAAAATTAAAAAAATATTTTTATTTTCATTGCAAAAGGGGCCGGAGTGGGGGCCCAAAATTTCAAAGTGGGGTTACTAGGTCAAGTGACATATCATATGAAAGGGCTTGATCTGCACATTTCAAAATATATTTTTATTTAATTTTATGTCTCACAGTTTTCGACATATGATGAAAAATGTCTAAAAAAATACCATTCCCCCCCCCTTATCTCCGAAGTTTGCGGAGTGAAAAATCTGAAATAATTAGAGTTGATAGGAATTGACTCAAATATGGCACCAAAAATAAAACGATGTTCCTAACTAGTACAGTTTTTTCAAAATCATCAAAATTCTTTCACAAACAAACTTAGTTTTGCGGTCCGGTTTTTTTCACTTTATACGTCCTTTATACTCGCGCCCCGAGGGTTCCATATCAGTTTTATACGGAACCCTCGGTGCGCGAGTACGACTCGCACTTGGCCGGTTTTTTAATTAGGTATATCGGGACTCTTCGCGCACAAACATAATCGAAATATCAGTATTTTGACTAACCTCGACGTTTCGATTAAGTTGCATTGACCGTGGTCACGAGAAGACTGTCCATAAAAACAAGACTCAAGTAATGCTTGAGTCTTGAGTTAGGTTCAGGATTTTAAGTTTCCTGTTTAAAGATATAAGGTTGCCCTGGGGGTGCCAGGAAAATTAAAAACACAAGAGACTTATTTTCTGTCTCCTTGAGACAGACGTAGGTACCATCCCAAGTAAGAAATCGTACGTTGGAGTTTATGGAGTGATAAATGCCGTTGTTGAAGCGCTGAACTATCAGTAGGTATAATTTATTGATACGTTATACGGTACCTGCTGTAAGCCGCTTTGTTTGGCGCTAATAGCAAATTTTGATTGCAATCAATGGGTCAATTTGGTCAATTTTAGTTTTCTTGAACGAAACACTCGATTTTTATAACTGTTGTCAAATGTTTTTTTTTATTTCTCTCTCTAAACACATCCTTAGAATGTAATTAATTGGGATACCTAATATTGTAGAATCTGTTTTCTAAAGGACGTCGGCAGTTTTAGGCTTGATATGGTACAGTAATAAAAGCTTAACCAAAAATAAAAATATATTTTAATTGTTCTTTGCCTAATTTATCTTAGAGATTAAGAATTGGAATCAAAAATCGAAATAAATAAGAAATAAAATGATTATGCCATTGACATTTTGAAAAAACCACTAAAACAAAAACGGGTGCATGCTGGCTGGCGCGTGCTTCCACAGAATATCATGGTGACAGTAACTAAAACCTTTAAATTGAGAACTCATTAGTCGGGCTGTACTTCACTGGAGCATTCACACCATACTTAACCTCACTGTCAGAAATAAGAATATTTATCTTTAACCCAATTACGTACAAAAACAAATAAAAAATGAATTTAAATACTCTTGAAATACTTGATCACACCAAACTAATTTCATATCTGTACCGACTTACACAATCTGAGGCCCAGCGTTCTATGGGCGTCTGCCAGTGCCCTTTAAAAACTATTGTCACTAACGCTAACGCTACTAACGCACAAAACGTTTTTTTCACTGAATACGTACTGAGGCACTCGGATATATTTTGAATTTCCATTCGTTTAAAACTAAATAGGTAGTGTACTCAAAAGAGAATCATGTTAATTGCAAAAACTTCGTTGGGTTAGGTTGCGGAAATTTTTGAGTTACAATTACTATGCTTGAAAGGATACCATGTATATGGTAATTTTATTTCTGTCATTAATTGAATAATCCGTTGTGTTTAGATCAATTGGTCTAGCTATAAAAAAAGTCCTGATTCACTCACTGACTGACTCATCAACGGCCAGCCTTGGATCCAAGAAGCTGAAATTTTGCAGTTCTCTTTTCGAAATTCCTATGGGATTAGGGTCCACGCGAACGGAGTCGCGGGCTAAAGCTAGTTAATTACTTACCTACTTTATAAAATTAAGATATCGTGAAGCAAAGATATCATGAGGTTTGATCAAAATCTTAAACTTGCTGGATCGAGTTCTTTTTGGGTACGGTTTTCTGACAACCGTAAATTTGAGTTTATCCACCCCGCAGCGGCGAAGCCTTATTTATTCATATTGTGGTATTTTTACCTGGCAAGCAAGCACCAATGTGTTTAATTCAATGAATTTATTTTATGACTTACCTACGTGAAGGAAAAATGGTAAGAAAACCTGGATTTAATATGATCATGATTGTGGATACGCAATAAACGTGAAAATCAACACCCGTAGCCTTGGAAAGGAGGCCATTGCCTTGTGTGGATTATTAATAATATTGAAATTTAAATAATATTTACCATACCTATGATACTTACAAAAGTTAGTTATAATACGATATTGACAATAATAATGACTCCTCTTTTAATATTAATCCCTGAGTAACGTAACAATTAACTTGATAAAGGTAGCAAAACAAACGCTGCCCTCACCACGCGAACCAATGTTTGTAGTGGCGCCCAAATGGGACCGCACATATTGATAAACAAACAGGTAATATTATTAATGGCGCATTTATATATGTATGTGTGCGTAGATAATGATGATTGAAATGGTTCGTCTTCTATATTATCATGCATTTTTTTTATTTTGATCTTATCAGTCTATTAGAACTTTGCTATTGGCGCACAACGTGGGACTTTAAAAAATATACGTGTAGATGGTTTTCAAGTAGGATGGTCATAACGAATTAATAATCACTTTTAAAAATAAACTCACCAGTGTCTAAACAGATGCCCATATTCCATGAAGATGCGAATTAAATTTAAAGTCTTTCCACCAACAAACTTTACGACACAGGGTTCGCAATAAAAAATATACTTAACTAATGTTTTTAATTGGCACTTTACAAATAAAATATACATCCAAAACACGCGTGTAGTTCCGTTGTCTACCGGCCACGGGCAATCACACGCGGCAATTAATAGTTTATCGATTGAAGGACGCGACCTTCGTGGTCTACCTCAAAATGAAACTAAACATAAAACTCCTTAAATTGAAAATTAGCTCATCTTACAAAACTTTTAACTGATCGACTTCGTTCGAGTTATTCGGAAGTTGTGCCTTCGTGATAGCATTTCTGC
Organism: Thalpophila matura; assembly: GCA_948465475.1. Lineage (NCBI taxonomy): Eukaryota > Metazoa > Arthropoda > Insecta > Lepidoptera > Noctuidae > Thalpophila > Thalpophila matura. The sequence goes on from CAOJZF010000095.1 coordinate 15,996, forward strand.
GAGCGGTTTGAATCTTAATGGCATCGCGGGCCAACCGTTCCGTCGCAACTCTCACACACAACTGAAAGAAACACCTTCCTTCGGCGGGTCAACCAACAAAACACTAGCTGTTTCACTCTGCCACATTATATTACTTGCGTGGGACGAGGACAGGTCATCAGCTGCATAATTAAAACTGCGTCCCCCTCAATGAAACAGAGTAACTACTGTTCAAACTGCAAGACTTACTCTTGCAATGACTAATGACGATGTTTGCTAAGAAACACCTTCAATTAGGGTCATGATAATTTTTTAGATCGACAGCTTCAAGGCGACGCTATTTTATTCATGACCGTTACATTTACGATAACTGTCACGTTCAAAACTTTTGAATTCTATGAAAAGTATGTTCCCAATTACTAGGTACGAACGGTAAATATTCGATAGAAGTTTGTGCTGGTATATAATTACCTTATTAAATTTTTATTTGTAACGATTCATCGACGGTTCACGACTCCACATGCCGGTTAGTTCCCTTGGACTTTTTTCTTGTTTAAACAGTGTGCCGAGCGCCCTTGTTTTTAAGTATTTTCCGGATAAAATGTGTATTATGTGTTGAGATCTACTAACAAGGAAATGTTGGTTATGTGTAAATCAATAAAAATATGCAAAAACAATAAATAAAAATTAAAACAAAAGATTTTATTATTATTCAATTATTGTATTATTGAATAATAACAAAATCTTTGTTTTGTTTTTTTATATATTGTTTAGTTATATTCACATTGGTAATAGAATAACGTTGACCTAAGTATATGTCCCTACTAGACAAGCAGTTCCGAACAACAATCATGCCCCACACGCGGGTACTTGTCTGTTGCTCACCGCATCAAACGTCAAAGTGAATGTGAGGCTTGTGTTGTGCCCGCACAACACTTGGAACTGCTTGTCTACACATATAGCAGCTAAAACACTAGGAAGCGGTGAAGGTCAAAAAGTGCTAATTGGCTTTAGCCCACTTTGAATAAATGACTTTTGAATTTGACTTTTGAATAGGTCAATGTAGAATAATAACTATTTTGTAATAGGAATGAAGGTACAATAAACATAAATCAAAAACATATTTTTATGAAACATTAAGTTATATTTCGTTTGTAACACCTTTGCACGGTAAACTAGTGAGTGCAGAGATTCGGAACAGTATGAAATTAAAAATAACAGATTCTATAATCACATTTTTATAAATTATATAAATATCAACCTTAAAATTAAGTGAGTAGGGTCTAAAATTGATTGCTTTTACAAATTAAGTACATACAGCTTTGTACGTTGAAGTGACATCAAGTAACATTTTGTGAAGCATTTCATTTACTATAATATTGACATATAAACATTTTATTTACAGATTCGAAAACACATAGTGCTTAAAAATGGCTCTGGTATGAGTCGATTTGGAAATCCATCGTAAGTACGTCTTATCAACTCGATGGTGGAAATGTTAGAAATTCTATAGTTAGATCGTTTTTTTTCCAAGTACTTATACGAAGATAATTTCGGGGCTTTATAAATAGATAATAAAAATCATTTAAATGTTAGCAGATACTATTTAGTTCATTTTCATTTGACCCGACTACAGCCAAGAATTAGTTGTAAATTAATTTGCAAAATTACTAGGTAAGTAAATACAATGAAATATTGTACAATCCGAAAATAAAAATAATGAGTTATTAATATTATTTATAAGCGATATCAAACGGCGTTGTCGTATTTGGAAATAAACTTAAATATATTTTCGGATTTGTGCATTAAATTAAAATAATATTACAATGCGCCCATTTTGTTAACATTCAAGCAACCTAAATTCACTATAATGTTATGGCCGTTAGAAATTGCATGATTTAATACATTAAAAAAAAAATATTAATAAAAAAATTATAACAAAATAAAAATTTGATGATCGAATTTTACAATATTTCTAACATACTTACAGACTTTAAGTGGTACATGCTTAGTCTTTATCGGTAAAAAAAAAATGGCTTTTTTAGGCATAGACATTCCACGGAACAGGAAACGCGCCCGTTGTCTTTACCGCTCTTGCCAAAAACTTTCGTCAAGAGGACACAGTCTGTCGTATACCCCCGTATTTTATTTATTACTATGAGGTCTCGAACGCACAGTGTACAGTACCCTCAGATCATAGAAACAAGGAGATATGCCATCATAGCAAATTAGTACGGGAACAACTGATGCCACTTTTAGTACATTTTTCGACACAATTACGCGCATAATTAAGCGCTGCTTGTGAAAAAAAAGATCTCCCACGCATTAAACATTCCGCACACCCTCAATCTAATACTGTTAATCGTCACTCAACACTAGCACTAAACTAAAACACTGTATTTATACCATCGATCGTGTTCGGTTCGTCGCCAGCGCGTACGTTTTTAATATGAGCAATTTGCTCAAGATCAGCCATCAAGCTCGATAGTGGCTTGGCACATCTCCTTGTTTCTATGATCTGAGACAGTACCCCCTACCATGAGTTTTTTGACGTATAGTTTCGTTAACGTAAGCATATTTTGAATTGAAAATATACATTTACTACACAATATTTATATAAATTAAATAATTAATTTCTCTGTATTTTTTAAAATGTGCAAATTGTATAAAATTTTCTCAAAATGTTCCAGGACTGTTGTATTTTCAATTCAAAATATGCTTACGTTAACGAAACTATACGTCAAAAAAACTCATGATAGGGGTACAGAAAACTCATACAGAATTAGAGTATAAACATTATACGTTTAAAAAAGCGAATATAAACAAGCACTTTAAACAAATATGAACCTTAACATTATACATACAATGTTCATATTTGAATGAGTTTTTTGTACACTTTGCTATGAGTCCTCATAGTACATAGATAATGTTCGTGAATACAGAGGTTATACCACAAAATATTTCACAGGGTCAGTGTTTCTAATATATAAAACATAGTTTCTACATAAAGGATTATGTACATCGCAAGATTAGCTAACTAACATAACACGAATGGAAGAACATGTTTACTTACACTAAATAAATGCGCATTTCTATATACAATAATAATGATATACTACCGAGTGAGTATAAAACGTCTTATAATATTGTCTAATATGACTACGTCTTTAATAAAAATTCTGGGACAAATAAACGATTTTAAAATTAGTAC
>CAOJZF010000097.1:0-11743 GCA_948465475.1 Thalpophila matura
GCAGTTCTACTCCTTCCGCTTCTACTAAAAATAAACCTACTCCCTCTTATTTTTATGTCTTCTCTTCTATTCACCATCCTGGAGTTTGTTATAATAGAAACCAAACTCTTTTGGATACTGGAGCTCAAGCCAATTTTATATCACTAACCTTGCTAGAAAACTTAAACTTCCCCTCTTAAAGCATCCTGGAGGCAGAGTGGCTAATGGGAACTACCTTCCTATGAGTGTTTCTTTAGAGGTTAAATTTTCAGTTGGTAAACATTTATATGCTTCAGACTTCTATGTGGTTGATGGACTCACTTTTCCAATTATACTGGGTTTTCCATAGTGGTACTCAAATAAAGTCAGTCTTGATTACAACACAGATTGCTTAGTACATAATGGGGTCTTAACTAAGGCTTACTTCTTAAACCACCATCCTGAAACAAGAGTATTATCACTTACAGTATGCAATTCAGAGGTACCAGAATGCCTTACAGAATTTATGGATGTGTTTGATGAAAAATTATGTTCAAAGCTTCCTCCTCATAGAGGCTGCAACATAAGAATTAATCTACTACCTGAAACTACTCCCCCTTAGGGAAAAGTTATTCCACTTTCTCATGAGCAAAACAGGATTCTCAAGGAATACCTTGATGATCAATTGCAAAAGGGTTTTATGCGAAAATCTACCTCCTGTTGCTCATCCCCCATTTTCTTTGTTAAAAAATTGGATGGTTCCTTGAGACCTTGTGTTGACTACAGAGGTCTGAACAATGTTACTATAAAAGATTGCTATCCTGTTCCTTCTGCTGAATCTTTGACTGATAAACTTGTTGGCGCTAAAATCTACTCAAAGGTTGACCTCCGTTCTGCCTTTAACCAACTGAGAGTTGCTGAGGGAGATGAGTGGAAGACAGCTGTCAGAACTCCTTTTGGTCTATATGAGTACTTAGTGATGCCATTTGGCTTGTCTAATGCCCCTTCTTCTTTCCAAGGATTCATAAATGAAGTTCTTTTTAAGTACATTGACAAATTTGTGGTTATCTACCTAGATAATATTTTGAATTATTCAAAGGATATCAATTCACACAAAATTCATCTGCAAAAGGTATTTGAGCAATTGCTCAAGAACTCTCTTTTTGTCAAAGCTTCCAAGTGTGAATTCTTCAAAGATAATATTGAATTCTTAGGATATAAAGTTACAAGGGACGGTTTTGCTCTTGCTCCTTCTAAACTTATTGCTATCAAGGAATGGCAAAGACCCACCTCAAGGAAACATTTAAGAGGATTCTTAGGCCTAGCAAATTTTTGCCGCAAGTTTGTTCCAAAGTACTCATCATTAGTAGCTCCCTTGACTGATTTGACAAGCAAGAAGATACCTTATAAATGGAATGAAAAGGCTCAGGAGGCTTTTGATAAAGTAAAATTATTCTTTTGTGAAGCACCTATACTCAAGATGCCTGATCCAGAAAAACCCTACTTTCTTCAAACTGATGCTAGTGATGTTGGGTTGGGAGGTGTTTTGTTACAAGAACATGATTGCATTAAGCACCCTCTAGCTTACCACAGTCAAAAATTTTCTGCAGCTGAAAAGAATTATAATGTACATGACAAAGAGCTTTTAGCTATTATTGCCTGCTTAAAGCATTGGAGAAGATTTCTTGAGGGAACTCATACTCCTATAACAATATTGTCTGACCACAAAAATCTACTGTACTTCACCAACTCTAATAAGAGAACCCAAAGGCATTCCAGATGGGAACTTGAACTAGCTAATTTCAATTTTATAATTAAATATATAACTGGAAAGGAAAACTATCTCCCAGATGCTCTCTCCAGAAAAGAGGACTTTTATGAAAAGGATGAGATATATGAAGTCAGCAAGTACAAACCACTTCTTGACAATAATCTATTTATCAATCAAGTTATGTCCTATACTCTAAACTCTTCATTATATAATCAAGTATTAGAAGTGCAACCCATAACCAAGGAATGGGCTTTGATTAAAGAAAACAATAACTACTTTCGTGGAATCTCTATGTACGAAGAAACTCTCTGGCATAAAAACCGTGTCTTTGTTCCAGAAGACTTGAGAGGACCCCTACTTCAAGAATTTCATGACACACAGGCTGGAGGGCACAATGGAATTAGAAAGACTCTAGCTCTTATTTGCAATACTTACTCTTGGCCTGGAATAACAAGATTTGTTAAAAGTTATATTAGCGCTTGTCAGGTCTGCACTGTTTTAAAACCTTCAAAGAAAAAGCCTCAAGGACTGCTTATGCCTCTTTTAATTCCCAAGGGTCCCTGGAAATCCATAACTATGGACTTCATCACTGACTTACCTGTTATTGAGAACTTTGACTCAGTTCTTGTTGTTGTTGATAGATTCACAAAATTCACTATCATTGTTCCATGCTCAAAGAAGTGTACAGCTAAGGAACTAGGTGACCTTTTCTTAAAGAATATGGTTTGCATTTTTGGTACTCCAAATGAAATCATAAGTGACAGAGGACCTCAATTTGTTGCAAAATTTTGGAAAAGAATATCTGAACTTCTGGGTATTTGTATTGCACTGTCTTCCGGGCATCATCCTGAGACTAATGGCCAAACTGAGAGAATGAACCAAACTTTTGAACAGTATCTTAGATGCTTTATTAATAAATCACAAGATAACTGGCTTGATTTGCTTTCATATGCTCAGTTCAACATAAACAATACAGTTAATGCAACAACTAAAATAAGCCCAAACATGGCGCTAATGGGTTTTCAGCCTACCTTTCACCCTCAACCAATTCAAGATAGCATAGTGCCTGATGCAGAGAATAGAATTGAAATTGTTCTAAAGATACAAAAGGACTTAATTTCTTGTATGGAAACTGCAATTCAATCCTATGCTGCTCAAGCAAATCAGAAAAGAAGATCTGGAGAGTGTTTTAAGGTTGGAGATTCAGTCTATCTGAACACGCGTTACCTTCCAATTAATGTTGGTTGTAAAAAACTAAATAGGAAGTATGCAGGACCTTTTAAAGTTATTCAGGTTTTAAGCCGAGCTGCTATTAAACTTGAATTACCTAAATCTTGGAAGACTCACAATACCTTTCACATCTCTGAGGTTATTAAGAAGATAGAACCTTTGTTTAAGCACCAGGATATTGTTGAATGCAATATTGAAAACTTAGAAGATTTTAATTGATATGAAGTTGAGTCAATATTAAAACATGAAGATAGAGATGGAAAGCTTTACTTCTTGGTCAAATGGGTTGGATTCTCTGAACAAGAAACTACTTGGGAACCCCTTGATAACTTGGATGCTTGCCAAGAAATTTTGGAAGCATACTGCAAAAAAGAAGGTATTTGGAGAGAGGAAGAGAAGATAGTGTCAGGATTCAATCCTGTTTCTTTGTAAAATTGCTTTTGCAATTTGAACTTCTCTTTTACCTTATCTTTTTCCAATCTCGATCCAGACCAACCTTGCAAGCTCCAATCTTGCCTGAAATTAAAGAGATTTTAGCAAGGATCTCTAGATCTCATCACCTTGAGATTGGGTAATAAGTTGGCTCTATGGCTCGCGAGTAAATACATACCTGCATCTTATTGGCTATTCAATGTGGCCACTTCTCATTGGCTCTTAAAGTCCTAGAGAAACTATATAAACCCTCCTTCCCTTCTTTATTTCTTTATCTCTTCATCTTCTACAATAAAGATCTATTATTCAATTGTGTTCTTTGTTTGTCTTAAGTGCTCTTGTGTTTGTCTGTTCTGTTCTCTGTATGTCTTGGGGTTCTTTAAGCAACCCTCCCTGGTGGCCTGCCTCTCCTTCTGGTTCCTTGGCCACTCCTTGTTGTTGGTCCAACTTATGGTACACCTTCTTAGCCTTGGGGTTTATTAGCATGCTACTTGTAGTAGTACTTTGTCTTTTAACCCCTTGTGTTATCGGAGTTATATCTTCCTTTAACATTATATACTCACTCCTTTTAGATAATCTAGGTAACATCTTCAAGTCCTTCTGGTGCGGCGGTTGTCATCCTCTTTTGGGTACTGCACAGGGTCAAGTTAGTAAGAAGAACGTATGTGTCAGTGGAGGTGGGGATGCAGAGTTGATAGGGGTCACTGGTGCCTGGTATTCTGGATTTGGTTGGTCTGGCTCTGTTGGTTGGGGGGTCATCCTGCTACTATGTATACCTCTAGTGGCAGGGGAAACATTAAAAAACCCAATACCAGATCATACCAGTGAGGATACCAGTGAAATATCACTACACCCTTTCCTCTCTCCTTATGCTCACTTGTCCATACCAGGCTTCCTTGCTCTTGGCTTGGTTCTTCCACGTGTAGTACCACATTTAGGAGGCTATCGTGCACTGGGTAGTCTTGCTGAGGCCCTTACATGGGGTATACCTGCTGTATCTGCTGTTGCTGGGTTTAACTCCCAAGCTTTATACCAACATATTCTTTATTGGTTTGGTTACAGACCTTACAAATAGAGTGATCCAAGCTTAGATCCAACTAGAAATCTGGTAGGGTAGAGGGGTAGGTGGGTAGATAGATGTAGAAGAGGTAGATTTTTAAAAGGGCAATAGTGTAAGGACTAGACACAATACCTCTAGTCCTATAGATTCTAAATAATGCCAATGAATTCTCTAGTGAATTCTCTCTTGATTCCCAAAATCTCACAACAATTTGCCTTCTCCTTCCCAATTTCCAGCAATTCTCAATTCCTAAGAGAATCAAGAATTCTCAAGAATTCTCTTTGGAGATTTAGAGAGTTCTCATACTTTTTATTCTCAGAGAATGTCCCCAACTGGGATTTTGACTATTCTCAAAAATTTCCACCAATTTGCAATCCTTGAAGCTATTCCTCCCCGTTTTCCCTTGCCCCTATATATTCAAGGACATCTGTTTCAGATTCCTTGGATCAAAACTTTTCTAATAAAATTATTGTTGAAATACAAATATCATTTTAGACTAATTTTTATCTAATAAGAGTGTTTGACTTTAAATTAGCAAATTCTATTCTCCAATTCTCTTAGGATTCATTTCACTGATCCAGGAGATTCCGTCATTCTCATGCTCAAATTCTTCAAGTATTTTGTTTCTCCTCCAACCTTGGAGATGACCTTGGGTCATCTTCTTCTCACTGCTTATCTGGTAGAATTCTCTGCAATTCTACCTCAAACTCTCCCAATTCTCTTTGCAAACCAGAAAGCCTCTGTGTTGGCAAATTGTATCAATCCTAGAGGAATCATCTCTCTTCTTTGGGGGCTGATTCCTAGGGTTCTCTCCACTAGATTCCACCAATTTTTTCTGCCCATCTTCTCTGGTCATGACAATGAGAGGTGGGGACAGTATCAGATGAGGAGGGGGGGATAAAGCAGGTAAAATGATAGGGAGGGGGTTAAATTAGGTTAGCTGACAACTGGGAGAGAGAGGGGGGTGCCAAATGAGGAGGAGGATTAAATTGAGTTGGATGATGATAGGGAGGGGGTGATATAGAGAGTATAAGAGAAATTGGATACCTTTGACATTTACATCTAGATCTACTATAAGGGGAGGAGAAGAAGTAGTAGTAGAGGAGGGGGGTCAAAGTTTGTTAGGTACTAGTTAAGAGGGGGTGATTGATTAATTAAATTTAAATCTAGTATAGAGGTATAGGGGGGAGAGAGGGTAAGGTGAAGAAGATCAATTGTAAAGAGGGAGAGGAGAGGGAGGGTTACCAATTTTAAATCTTTTATAGGGGTTGGGTGGAGGAAGGTTAGGATGATTGATGTTAGGTACTGGCTAGGAGATTAATCTATGGATCAAGGTGGTGTAGAGGGTGATGAAGGGGAAGGAGGGGGGAGGGGTGGGGAGGAGATGGGTTTGGAGGTGGGGGGTGAGGAAGGGGTGACCTAGAAGGAGAGGAGAGAGGGGGAGGGAGGGGTTAGTATATAGAGAGGGGTAAAGGGGATGGTAATGGAAGGGGAGGACTTACCGGCAAGGTGAGAGGTGAGGAGGTCACTCAGGGTGGTCGCAGTGGGGGTTATAATGGAGGGAGGTAGGGGTCCAAGGTGACGGAGACGAATTTACCGTACTTGCTGATAACTTTGACGGGCTAAGATGGTGGAGAGAGGGGGGGTTAGTGAGGGGGTTGAGGGAGGAGGGGGTTTACCAAACTGAAACTGGGGTGATCGGAGGTGGGAGGGACGAGGATGGGGAATTTCATACTGAATTCGGGGGTCTGACCGTAGATCCAATCCCATTCCTAGAAAGAGGGGGTTAGAGGGGGAGGGATGGAGGGATAGGGGGGATTACTTTGAGTTTGTTGGCGTAGGTGAGGATCTCGGGGTGACGGATTAGGAAAGACTGGTCGATGATGGTAGGCTATAGGGTAAGGTGGGGAGAAGGGTCAGCTAGGAAGGGAGTTTTTAGGCTGAGGGTTCGTTACCTCGATAGGAGGATACTGATAAGTGGCGAGGAACCGGGGTACCACCGCATTGGAGAAGAGGTCGTGGGTGATGGTGGGGAGGTGAGTATCCAAGTTGATGACGGGGGAACGGACACTATCCACTCCCTTTGATATCACCTCCACCTATCAAATTTAAGTGGTCTGAAACCAGGTAGTAGGGATTACCTCAGTAGGTCTGAGTGCGTTAGAGAGGATCTTCAAGTTAGCGGAGCGCAACATGGTACCGTGGTGGTAAGCTTTGTTACCACTCAACTTGTAGGCGGAACCACTGACGTATTGATAAGTTGAAGATAACGTTGGGGGGGGGAGAGGGACTCGGTTAAGGTTGAATAACGGAGGGTTTATGAGGGTTGTTGTATAATAAAAAAGGATATCTTATGTTCCCCCACTGCGATATCCTTTCGTTCCGTGACGTGGGCGGGGATACCCAAGTCGACTAAGGCACCCTTGACCATCTCAGCGTTAGTGGTCCTTTTGAAGGAGTCACGTGGCATGAGGACAAAGTAATTGGAGTTCCCTAAGTCCTAAGTGGTGAGAGGGTGAGTTTTAGACCACTTTAGCTTGGCACTGTGTCCAGGGAGTGATATTACATGAAATACGGTACCACCACCGCTCTTCCTCCGTACTAAAGCGATCTTCTCCTTGTATAGCAACTCCAAGTTACACTCCTTCCAGGGGTTCTAATAACATATAAAAACAATAGTTGATCAAAACTTAGTACTATCGAACTAAACTCGAGTGGAGTGAAGGGGGGGTGATATTATGAGACTGAGTTTAGTCGTACCTGACTTCTACCTATCACCACCGAAGGTTCGTTACAGTATAGGTAGAGGGCGTGAGTGAAGTTAGCTCGGTTGGCTAATAACCTAAAAGGGTCCCCGAATAATCAAGTTTAAATAACCTAACCCTCGTTATAGAATAAAAACTTACCAGTCCTCCACTCCCAAGTTAATATAGGGGTCAGTAAACTTCGATTGGAATACTCCCACTATCTATAACAGAGGATATTATTAAAACGAAGATAGGGGGTTTAAGGTTGTCCCCCAGTGAAATGTGGGTGAGTAGTTTTATTATTATTATTATCGGTCACCTCCTCTTCGAAAGTAGAAGGAGAAGAAGGAGGTTAAGCAACTTACCGGTGGAGACTCGGGATGTATACCATCACTAGCACTAGTACTGGAATACCTCATACTAATCCTCATTAAACTATTCCGAGAATTGGTTTTCATAACCCACCCGCCCCCTCCACAACACCTCATCACCCCCAACCCTCTCGTTCTAACGCTCAACTTCAACAATACCATTTATTCTCACGACAACACTTTCACTCTATCTCTATCTATAACTATCTCTCTACTCTATTAGAAAAACTCCCCGGTTTCCCAAAAAAAATTGAAAAAAACAACCAAACTTCGACTCCAATATACTCGAAATCCTAGAACTTCTAAAATGAAAGAAGATGATACTAGCATACCGAAGGGGTCGACCCTACTTTTTATCCTTCGAAACTTCTTAGAACCCCCCACTCCACCCCTTTACCCTCTCCCTCCCTCCCTCGAAAACTTCTTACCCCCTTGCCCCCTCCCACCTAAAAAAACCCCCCTAAAAGGATTATGAATTGAGGACAGGAGTGGGATTCAATCTCACGTGACCAATATCTAAACCTGGAATACAATCATTTCGAATTGATCTATCTAAAATCAAATTTAAAGATAGATCGTTTGTGATAATAGTCTATTTCAAGCTAGGTTTTAAACTAAATTTAATGATTCTTTATAGACATAAAAATTATTGACTTTAAATCTTTATTTCTCTTAATTCAAATTCTTTCTAATAAAGACCTCAAAACTCTTTACAAATAATGCATTTCATCAGAAAAAAGTCACAATTAGCTTATTTAAGAAAAAAACAGAGCTACCAATTACACTACCCCCTGTTACAGCCAGATAAAGTAGGCATGGCAAGGTGTCCAAATCTAGTAGTAAGAATTCAGGGAATCAATCTCCAGAGAAAGGAGATTGATTCCTCTGGAAACAGCAAAATTTGCAAGTCCAGAAGTTTTCTAGTTCAGAAAGGCAGAATAGGAGAATTTAGAGGAGAATTACAGAGAATATCACTAAAGAGGAGGTGAGAAGGAGATGACTTAATGTTATTGTCACAACCAGAGAAGGTGGACATGATAAATTATCCAAATCTAGTTGGGAAGAATCCTAGGAATCCATCCCCAGAGAAAGGAGATGATTTCTCAAGAAAACATCACAACTTGCAGGTCCAGAAGCTTTCTAGTTCAAAAGGTAGATTAGGAGAATCTAGAAAGGAATTGTAGAAAATATCACTTAGGAAGAGCAAGAAAGAGATTTCCCAAGGTCATTGTCACAACTAGAGAAGGTGGGCATGACAAATTGTCCAAATCTAGTAGGGAATAATCCTAGAAATTCATCCCCAGAGAAAGGAGATGGTTCCTCTGGAAAATAGCACAATTTTTAAAACTATAAGTTTTCTAGTTCAAAAAATAAAATAGAAGAAGCTAGGGGAGAATTTTAGAGAAGATCACTTAAGAAGAGATGAGAAGGAGATGACCCAATGTCATCTCTAGAGCCAGAGGAGAATTAAGATGTTTGACAAATTCAAATATAAAGGTATAAGATTTGCTTGGTACAGTAATATGTATACTAAGAGAATTGGTGATGGTAAATTTCAAATCAAAATGGAACACTACTTATAAAATATGTATTTAATATAGTAAGAATTTGAAAATCTTTTAATCAAAAATTTTTAATGCAAAGAATTTGGAACAGCTGTCCTCTAATATGTAGGGGGTGAGGGAGAGTAGAAATCAGAAATTTTAAGATTAATAAATTGGATAATTCTTAGACAGATAGCAAATTGGGCCAATTGGGGTTATTTTACAGGGATAAGATAAAGAGAATTCTTCAAATCTTTTGAAGAGAATCCTGAGAATTGACAATTTTCTAGAGAATTTGGAATATTGCCAATTGGGTTGAGAAGAATTAAATTAGCTTGGAACTTTGGGAATTGTGAGAGAACATATAGGAGAATCCCTTAGGGTTACTAAGAAATTTGTAGGGCTGATGGTGTTAGATCTAGTCCTTACATCATATAATCTGTATTACTATTGGAGATAACTTTAGGTTACCTCATCTTTTTAAACTAATTTAATAGTTATGACTTTTTTAAGGGGGTTTCTTAAGATAAGGGTTTTTTTTGTTAAGGTTAGGAAGTATTAGGTGGAGTCAAGTTTGCAATTGGGGAGGTGGTGGTTTAACCTTCTATTAGGTTTTTGGTATTTAGGTACTGTATATCAGAGTTACCTAATTTCAAGATGTCTAATGCCTCTAATTGAAATAAGCTTTCTTTTAATTTTTCCTAATTGGGAACATTTGAAGTGATTTTGCTAAATTTATAAATTTATTGATGAGGAATGAGAAATGAGAGGGTTTAAACTTAATGATAAAAGGAACAAACAATTTCTTTAAGGGTCCTATTTGATACTAGACTTCGAATTATCAATTATTTACTCTGAGGGGGGGAGATTGGCTTGGAGTGGAAAGGTGATTTCTGGACCTTCGGGGGGGGAGCTACCGGGCTTGATAAAATTACCCCCTATGGGAGAGAGGGAGTTTTTTTCGGGGAGGGAACAAGGGTGTCGAGATCTCTATCGTAACGCGTGGAACTATAAATAGGGAGGGTTAATGAGAGGGAGAATTTTCGAGTTTGGTATAAGGGAATGTTAACTCGACTCTTTACTTCACTTCAACGTAAAGTCCATCAACCACGGTTGCTAGTTAGAGGTTATAGTCAAATGTAATAATAAAGGGGTGGAAGAGGGAGAGGGGGATTATTTTTTTATATGGAGGTTAGGGGAGTATAGGTGGTGGTTTAACTTTTTTTTTAATAAATTTTGTAGAGTGATAGGGGAAGATAACTGTAATAAGGAGAATAATAGGATGGATATAACGAAGGAGAATTTTGAAGAGATCTTACCACAGTTTAAGGCCGCTATCGGGAGGTCCAAGTTTTATGCTTTCGATTTGGAGATGACAGGTGCTTCACCTTCAAAGTGAGTTTAGTACTCATATACTATACATTAGGGGTACAGTACCCGGGTTGTAAAATAGAGTACGAGGATACTCTCGAAGATCGATACCTCAAACTTAAGAAGACTTCCGAGCAGTATTCCCCTATCCAGTTAGGGATCTGTACTTTCGAGGAGACTACCGAACCTGGAAGGTTATTAGCAAGACCTTATACGTTCTATATCTTCCCTCACCCTAAAGGACCGGAGGAGTCACGTACCTTCGGTTGTCAGAGTAACACCTTACACTTTCTGTATAGAAACCACTTCAATTTTATTAAATGGGTGAAAAGCGGTATTATAAATAGTCTATTGGAGTGATAAGTTATATTAAAAACTTTTGAGTGTATAGGTATCCCCTTTATCCGTCGTAGTGATAGTTCCTATCTTAAAGCTGACAGTGATAGAAAAATTGAAGTTAACGACCGCAATATCGCCTTCTTTACCGACTTGAAGTACTTTTTTAAAAAATATTATTGTTATTACCAGTTATACAGTTTTGGAATAACCAAAATCCTTCCCTTTTATTTTTTATAGAGCTCAGTTATCAGAGTTCCAACTTAGTACTGAGTCAACCCTCAAACTTAGTACTAAGAACTCCTATGAACGGCGTATCGTTCATCAAGAAGTTTCGACAGTGTAAACCTTTTTTATAAGAGAGATACTTCTGGTCTTATTTATTTTTTGTTAATAGTTTTGGTAACGGTGTTAACGTCAACTCAGTTCAAAACGAGATGACAATTGAAAAGAAACCGACTACCTCCGAAGTAGACTATAGTTTTCTTATCTCTCTTCTAACTTTAACTCTATCAGACTCAGTTAACTTCAGAGACAGCTAGTACTGAACTACCCTTTATCCAATTTATAGATATTTTGGTGGGGAGTAAGAAACCCGTAGTGGGGCATAACTGTTACTTGGACTTATGTTTCTTCTATAACCACTTTATTGGTAAACTACCTGATACTTTATCAGGGTTTACCAACTCTATCCTCAAATTGTTTCCAACGTAAGTTTTTAAAAAGGTGGGGTTCTTTTTATAAAGTTTCTGATGGGATATTATTTACTTGAAATAGAATATTGGATACCAAGTACGTGGCTTCGTTTCATACTAGTCTGAAGGTAACTAGTCTCCCTTTATTATAAATCTTAAGACTCTGGACTTAGGATATACAAGGCTCTACTACTATAGAAAAATTTATTGGAAAAATTCAAGAACCCT
>CAOJZF010000098.1:0-12434 GCA_948465475.1 Thalpophila matura
CATATTTTGCTGAATATGCAAACCCTCTGACCTGCCTTCTCAGTAAGGATGTCCCTTTTTTGTGGGGGAGGCCAGCAAAATTTGTTTGATATTCTCCAAAAACTTCTGACAACACAACCCTTTTTGGCTTATCCTGACTTTGATAAAGAATTTATCATACACACAGATGCTTCTTTACATGTAATTGGAGCTGTTTTATCATAGCTAGATGCAGACAGTCATAACCATCCAGTGTCATATTGTTCCCAAACACTCCAACTGGCCAAAAAGAACTGGACAGTCACCAAACAAGAGGGTTTAGCGGTAATTTATGCCGTCAAACAATTTTGCATTTACATACATGGAGTTAAATTCACAGTTGTAAATGACTATTTGTCCCCAAAATGGCTTCAGACACTCAAGGAACCAGAAGGCGGATTGGCTTGATGGTCAATTGCCCTCCAGGCATGCAACTATAAGATTTTTCACCACCTGGAGCAACTCATCAGAATGCTGAAAGCCTATCTCAACTTCCAATGATTGCTGTCCTTGCCCCTGAAGCCAACCAACTTTATGGTATTATTGTCAACAATTTTCCATGGTCAAACAAACCTGAGACTGTCCAAGATATCCTCTGGAAAATGAAGAAGAACTCCATTGTTATCAATAGTCAACTACACAAGGAAAAATATGGGAAACAACTTCCATATGTCTGCCCTTTGGAACAAACCAACCTTATAGTCAAGGCACATCAGATGCTAGGGCATGGAGCCGTAAAAAAAGTGGCCAAGTTCTTCAAGCTTAGGCAACACTGGGATGGTGTGATGGAAGACGTTCTTGATGTATGTCAAAACTGCTACATCTGTCAAGTCAAAAACCTGGTAATAAAAAAACATAAATACTAGCAACTCATTCCACATCATGCTTTTCATACAATTAGCATTGATGCTGTTGGACCTTTTCCCTCCAGATCTGGTTGCAATAAGATGCTCTTGGTTGCTATTGACAGCCTGACAAAGTGGGTTAAAGCTGTTCCCATTGCACAAATAGATACTCAAACAACTGTTAAATTTATAACAAACTAAGTTGTTTATTGTCACAGTTGTTCAGTCAACATTGTATCTGACAATGTTCAAAACTTCACTTTGGATCTAATGAAGAACATAGTGTTGCTGCTAGGATCAACTCTCAAGTTTGTTGCTCCCTATTGGCCCCAAGCAACAGAAACTGTGAACGTGCAAATGGTTCTCTTGTGAAGATAATTTGAAAGTTAGCATACCATTACAAAGATGCTTGGGACCTAGTAGCCCCCAATGCTGTTTTTGCTTACAATATCTCATACCATGCCACAACTGAGTACTCTCCCTTTCAACTCCTTTAAGGGCAAGAAGTAGCAACCCTGTCTCATTTATATCCCTTGCTAGTACAAGAAGAAATCAAAGGAACTGGTCAATATATATGGGCTCTTACAAAAGAGTTAATACATATACAAACGGATGCTTATCAGTCCTTGTCCTGTAACATGCAGACTCAACACAAAAGAGATTACTCTGGACAAGCCCCCAATCACTCTTAACTGGAGTTAAAGTTTACATACACAATACATTTGGTCACGGTTGTTGTGAAAAACTCAACATGATTTGGTCAGGTCCAACAACAATTCTTAGCTGAACTGGAACTGACAGTTATCAAGTCAAGGACCAACATGGGAAATTCCTAAATTGAGTTCATGCCAGTTTTCTAAAACCGGCATTGGCCACTAAGTTGACTGCCAATTAGGTCATTTGACCAAGCCCCTATTTTACATTGCAACTATAATTATGGTCAACTGATTTATAAATGAAAAAAAAATAAAAAAAATATGAATAAACATGATACATAATTTAAAAAGCTTTACCAATGAAAATCAAAACCATTAGAAGTCCTTGTAATCAGAAGTCTCTCTCAACTCCGTTGCCCCATTCATTCCTTCCTCCTTGCTAGTCTCCTTTGCCTCCTCCTCCTTGTCCAAATCCCAAACTGATACTACCGGTTTATCCAATACCTATTGCTTGACTGCAGAAATCTTGACAAACTTGGGACTATTAAGACCATCTCTGACATGGTCAGGCTCTACCTCCCAAGTTATCTGAACCTCCCTCATGGGACCCAAGTCAACAAGCCTCTCATTAAGTTTTGCTGGCAAGACAGACAACTTTGTGGAAGACACAACTGTGTTGCAAAGTTCTTGAAGTTGTCAACAAAGAAGTCCAAGCGTCTGGATCTCAACCAACCAACTGGTCAACAACCAGATTGCCAAGGGATCATGACAGACAATAGGATAATCCATCATAGACAAAAACTCTAACGCAAAACGGTATACCCTGTAATCCTGACTTAAGGCCATTGTTGTAAAAAAAGGCATTGACTAACAGGTCCCTGACTGTTGAATAATGAGGATGTGAGAGAACATCCTCATCCTGCTTAGTCAGGCCATATTGACTAATAAACCTTGCCCCAACTGAGCCCTTGGACCTATAATAAGTAAAGATTGAGAGTAATTGACTATTTTTGACAGATCTTACTGAGACCAGTTGATGTTGATACTTCCAACAAGATCTGTCCAAAGTAGTAAAATAACACCGGAAAGAGTTTATGGCCATCAGTGCCCATACAAGATACCAAGTGGTCCCAAACTCAAAGGATCTTATACTTGGAGTTTAGGCCTCTCAGACATCAAAAACCAATAGAATCAGACTGGACAACCATGTCAAGGTTTCCCCATACCTTTAAGATACAATTGACAAAAGAGGCTAGCTTGGCGGTGTATCTCCAATCTACTGCTTCCAGTTGACAATAAATCAAGGCATGCAACTGTTTGAAGAAAGTAGGCATATTTGTCATCTGAATGGCACACCACTCCCTGTACCAAGGTGAACACTCCTTCAAGAAAGAAGAAAGATTGACTTAAAATTTTTACCATTCTTAATTGGCTCAATGTCTGCAATGATAGCCTAAGTAACCAAGGCAGTATTTATGGATGCAATAAGGTAGCCCTTACAGCCAAACAAGGGTTCCTTGACACAGGTTCCAAGTTCTTTGTAGCTCTCCGGCATTGTTTCCATCTTGGGATACTGAACTTCTCCCTCCTTGGGATCCTCTGTCACAAGCTTGAACTTGTAACAAATCTGTGCTTGCAATGTGGTTGAAGATAAAGCAACAGGCTTCTTGGGAACCAACTCAGATGAACCTGCCAAATGAACTTTACATTTCTTGACTATGTCCAACGGTTTACCCTAAACAACCTTTAGCTCCTCTAAATGTCTCTTAGGAACCTTTTCTCCTGAACTACTAAGAGTACTAGGAGGTTGCTTTTGACCAGTCAATCATCTAAAAGACTCTGGTACCGTCTGTGTCAAATCTGTTGACGCTCTCCTTGATTCATAAGTTTTACAACTTTGGACCCAACAACTCTTTTCTGGAAACTGGTTTTGGGCCCTCAATATGCTTAAGTTCCAGTTTCTCTTTAGGTTTGGCCACTGTCTTCTTGCTCTCACACTTGTGCTGACAAGCCTCTTCCTGAATAGCCTCTTTGACTATTTTGTTACCTAACTTGATTTCCAACACTTGATGACCAAGTCTTGAATTTGACTCCCCTAACTTGGTAACAAACCATTATAATTTGCTGTTGTTCTGGAGTAGCTGTTCCAACACCTCTTCACATTCTTTCTTGAGCTCTTGTAATTTACTTAAAGATATTTTTTATATATTAGAAAACTTAAAATATTTACAGAAGAAAGACAAGAACAAATGGCTACTCAAGACTATATAGTTGAGTCTTGGGGAGGGCAATGTGAGGAATCTGGATTGAGAAGACTTGACCAATAAAAACAAATAGTGTTTGAATCAGTATGAGATGAAGCAGCTGATCATCACAATGATCAATGATATCAACTTAACTGATTATTGTCAACCAACAGAAAAAACAACAACAGAACTATTTAACAATCAACGTTGGACAAACAAATACAAATGCAAATAAACAATTATGAAGAACAAAGATAGATTCAAGTGTGATCATGTAAATAAATTATGCATAACTTTTCATTCTCACTAATAATGGCATTCCATTTTGGCATTATAGCTTTATGCCAAGGACCAGTATTTGACTGAGCTGACCTTTTTTATAAATAAATATACTTTTTTAAGATACTTTTATATTCTTTATTTTGTTTATTATTTTGAGTATCACCCCTTTTTTAGTAGCAAATACACTAGTTCTCAAAGACTTTACCAGGGTATTGTTTGCCAACTTATCTTAGATAATGTTGGTATTTTAGGTTATATATCACTTTGTAAGACTGTGTAACTAAGCATATTACCAGCTTCAACAACTAGGGTTGCTCAATTCTAAAACTAAGTGACCACTGTTGCCATCAAACAAACAAATTTGACAGCAACCAATATACCACATCTGACCACAAATAAGCCACAATTTGGATACATGATGGAACCCCACAGAACCAGTTCTTGTTGCAATGACAAGCCCTCTTGTCAATAGAGTTCTATTTGGAACAAGCCAAATTCTCCACATCAGGGTTCATAGAACCTTTTAAAAGTCCATACGTTGCTCCAATAGTATTTGTGCAGAAGAAGGACAAAACTATGAGGGTGTTTATTGACTACTTTATGGTGAATAAACACATTAAAGACAATGCATACCACTACATAGGATTGAGGATCAACATAATGCAATGGAAAGTGCAATGGTGTTTACCGTCTTGTACTTAACCAAGGGGTATCACCAGATGAAATTGCACCCTGATTCCAGGAAGATAGAAGCCTTCACCACCCTGTTGGGGTTGTTTCAATTTCTAGTACTCCCCATGGGAAAAAAATCAGGAGCTATATTCTAAAGGCTAATGGATCAGATTTTAAGGCCACTCCAACTCTAATGTGCAGTTGTCTACATTGATGATATCACCATCTTTAGCAAAACAATGGAGCAGCAGTACAGGATATGGGGGCAGTCTTGGAAAGACTATCCAAAGAAAACTTAAATAAAACATGAGCAAATGTACCTTTGCCCAAAGCAAGGTGCAGGTGCTGAGTCATGTAGTTAGCAAGGACGGTATTAAGACTATTCCTGCTCTGGTGGAGGGGATCAAGAATAAACTACCCCCCACCAACATTACAGAAGTCCAAGGGAACCATGGCATGGCCAATTTCTACCAAAAATTCATTCAGAATTTTGCAGAGATTTTGGAGCCACTGAGCAAGTTGACCCAGAAAAAGTCAAGAGGAGCTTTTATCTGGGGATTTTGACAGCAAGAAGCGTTCAAAAAGTTAAAAGAGGTGCTAATGAACTACCCCATGCTGCAATATCCTAATATGAACAATAAGTTTAATATTGAGACAGATGCATCTTACATGGGGATAGGGGCGGTCTTATCACAAGATCACAAAATAAATGGGGAAACCCAACACCTACCAAAAGCCTTTATAAGCTGTACACTAACCACTGCAGAGTAAAACTATAGTACCACAGACCAGAAAGGACTGGCTGTCATATGAGCGGTTAAAAAGTTTAAGCCCTACATATATGGTACTCACTTTACAGTGATAACTGATCACAACATCCTAAAAGCCTTAGGTAATAAGGCCAGATTAAAAGGCAGGCTAATGAGGGCCGCAGAATACCTGATGCAGTACAACTTCACCATCAGGCACCAACCAGGCAAAGATAACCCAGTGGCAGACTGTTTGTCCCGGGCCGCTAATATGGTGATAAAACAAATCCAAGAGGAGATAGAGATCCCAAGAGAGAAATGGCCAAGCAAAAGAATCAGCTATCTGTCCCAAAACCTCAATAAGAGGAGCTTGTAAAGTTGAGCCATGAGCAACAAACAGGACACCTCAAGGCTGCCAAATCGATTCTTTTCCTTTAGAAAAGATATTTCTGGAAAGGCATGACAGGGTACATCAAGAGAGGCATCCCAAAATGCCAAACCTGTAATCAGATGGGCCCAGCAATCAGCTACCAGCCGTCAAAACCCATCTCCATAAATTACCCTATTCAACCAGTTTCATTAAATATGGTACACATTGCATCCCCAGACAGGAAGAAATATTACTTTGTGTTGGTAATTGACCACTTTACCCAATGGGTGGAAGTGCAAGTAATTCTGTTAAAAACCTCAGAAAATGTTATGAGCTCATCAAGGATTACCTTTTATCCAGGTATAGTTTCCCAGCAGTCATCCAAAAGGACAGGGGAAAACTATATGTTTCCCAAGCTATCAACTGTTTTCTTGATAGCTATGGGATCAAGTATATGGTGGCAGCCCCCCACCATCCCAAAAGTAATGGGATGGCCAAATGGACCATCTGGACCCTAAAAGGGATAATGGTCAAATTGAAATTGACAGAGATAAAGGAATGTAAAGAGCACGTTAACCTGGTAGTGACTGCCTACCAGTTAGTACCCCACCAAGCCACAGGATTCTCACCGTTTATGATGATCTACAGAAGGGAGGCAAACACGCCAGAGGAAATTCCCTGTACCAACTATCACTCCTATGACAAATACAATAAGGCAGTTGAGTCATTTGTTGCAAAGCTGACCAAAATCCACTGGGCAGCCTGCGCGGCAAATCAGAAATATTAGGATAAGATGAAAGCTTATCACAACCAAACCAAATTGGTAAGAAAATAGTGCCCAACTTTGCCGTAAAAGACAAAGTGTGGATAAATATCTGCAGGCGGATCCCAGACATCAGACTGGCAAGGGTTAAGTGTATTGGGCCCTGCAAGATAATATGGATGAACCCAGCCCATTGTATAATCTCAAATACAACCTAGGAAACGTTCCAATAACATACAGACAGACCAACCCCCAGTACATGAAGCCATTCAAAGGGGAAGCCAGTTAGAAAGGCTTTTCCAATTTATTTTCTTTTCCCCTACAAAAGGGGTTCTTCTTTTAAACCAGCAACAAGGCTCCAACTGACAAAGAGTACAACAATAAAGAAAGCCTTCCAATTTGGGCCAGTAAACCAAAAACCTTGGGTAAATAATGTTGTAACTCCAAACATAAGCAGCCAACAGGCTTGTAACCAAAACACCAAACTAACCAGCCAAGTGAGGCACAGGGATCCAAGGGGACCAGTGGTCCAACAAATTGACAGAAAGATCCTAACTCAACATTGAGTAGGCAGTTTTTTCCTACCAGACAAAGATCAAATATGAAGAATAAGTGACATCTAGATCTCACTTAACAGAGATAAAAGAGTTGCCACCTTCCCCTATCATCCCTTTCAATTTTTTGAGATAGTGGTGTTTGTCCTGATAAAACTTAACAAACTCTCACCAAACTTTTTACCAATTTACTTATAACCAATAAAATTTCAAAAGATGCCTCCTCAACCCAATCACCTTGATCATGCCGGGCAGGATATCTTTGAGTTGCTCCCGCTAGTAGCACAGAACATGGTTTAAGGAGCTATTGCACCTGAGTCTACCTTGGGCCCAACTGCTCTCTGCAAATACATTGCTACAATGACTCCAGAGCAACTATAAATGCCAAGTCTTCCTCAGTGGACATCCAGATCAAATGGCTGCTCTGGAAGGGACTTGCTGTCTGTGGTCATTGACCAGGTCTCTATGATGGCTGGGAAAGTCTCCAACAGGAAGGCTATTTATTTTTTGACTATGGATCTTGTTTTGTGATACTAGCAAATTGACATGATAACCTCCAAACAAGAGATTGTGCAATGATTACTTCTTCTGGGCTGTATCAGCCTGCCCAAATGCCTCAAGAGCTATGCAATGCTTGAGCTACCTTCCAAAGGGCTAGAATAACATCTTGGATGACTTGAAGCTATTCTGTGTGCTAGTCTATGTTGATAATATAGATGTATTCTAGCATACATTCAAAAATCATCTTTATGACCTAAAGGAGGTAATCATCTGTCTTAAGCTGATAATCTTATGCTAAAACCAAGTGAATGACATTTCTTCAGATTGAAGATAGATTATTTAGAGTTTGTAGTTGACAAGGAAGGTCTGCACTCTCAACCCCAACAAGGTCAAATCTATATTTAAAATGAGAACCCTAAAATGTCAGAAAGATATACAATTCTTTCTAGGGATCTTGGATACTATTGCCTCTTTGTGAAGGATTTTGCTAAGATTGCCACACCCTTACTTCACATTCTCAAAAAGGATGTAACACTTAATTGGTCCAATTCTTATCAATAAGCCTTTAATAGCCTCCAAAACTGTCTAAAATCATTTTGGTGCTTTGTTACCCAGGCTTCTCAAAGGAGTTTATAATACAGTACAATGCATCACTAAAAGCTATTGGAGAGGTGCTCTCCAAATTGGACAAAGATAGACACAATCATCTGTTAGCTTTCTGCTCTTAAGCTCTAGATGTACATGAATGGAATTATACAGTTACTAAGAAAGAGTGCCTGGCAGTCATTCATGCTTGCAAACAATTTTGAGTTTATATCTATGGCGCTCATTTTACTGTGGTGACTGATCAATCTTCTCTTTTATGGTTACAGAACCTCAAAGAGCCTGAAGGTCCCCTTGCACATTGGTCCCTCAAACTCCAAGCTTATGATTTTGATATCATTTACAGTGCCAGTGCTTCCCATTGGAACGCTGATAGTCTTTCTTGCTTATCCATGGTATTAACTACTTTTCAGGAATCCAAACATTTATATCAATTATTTATTTTGGGAAACTTCTAATTGTGACCACCCCCATCCAAAAGCTACAAAAAGGCTATCTTGTAAAACTCTTATTAAAGATAGCAAGCTGCAAAAAATTATTGAAGGCTTGTTGTTCCTTTATTCTTGCTTATCAGAAGAACCAAACTAGTTATGGACTCTCATCTCACAACTGGTCATGGTGGGGTAAAGAAGACTATTAAATAGCTTCAAGCCTCTTATCATTAGTAGTCTATCTTGGCTGATGTCTATGATGTCATTTGTTATTGTGTCACCTGTCAAAAGAACCAACCCTTTCACAAATCTCATAGCTTCCAACAAGTTAAGCCAAAGTTTTCCTTCCACACTATTTCTATTGAAGTTGTGGGACCTCTCTCTACTTGTACTGGCGGATTCAGATACCTTATTGTAGCTATTAGCAATCTCACTAAATGGGCCAAAGCCAAACTAATTGTGAATCTAACTGCTTAAACTGCCGCCCTTTTTATTCAAGATAACATTATCTGTCAACATGGGTGTCTCCAATCTATCAAGGTGGAAAACAGTACCAACTTAAAGGCAAAGATTACCCCCTAATCAAATCAAGTGATGGGAGCAAAGAGTGTGTTCACCGCCCCTTACCATCCCAAAAGCATTGTTACTGTCAAAAGAGTTAAGAGTAATCTTGTCAACATCCTACATAAATTGTCTTTTGACCACCAAACCAACTGAAAACTATTCTTTCCTAGTGTGGTCTTTGATCAATCTATCCGTCCATATATCTACTTGATTTAGTCCATTCAAATTACTCTATAAACAACAACCGGCGCTCTCCCCATTCTATATATCCTAGTTGATTCTGTAAAATTAGTACTGTCCCCCAATTCTTTTCCTCTCTTGTTAAAATAATTATTGAATAAAAATTTAGGCCTTCTCCTCATTAACTATGAAGGAGACCAGCCATCAATAGTTGATGTCTTAAAAACTACAAAAAATTAAAGTTAATGATAAGGACCTATATAATTTAACATTTGGTTGCCCTTGCAATATAAGCCCAACACTCTATGAGAAGGCCCTGATGTAATTATTAAAACTCTTGACAGATATGTCTATTTGATATAGAACTTGACGCTAGTAACTATATCAACCAGGTACATGCTAAGTTTCTAAAACCCATCTTTATCATAACTATAATTTCATAGTTACTTCATAGATTTTCTACTTATTATTTAAATTAATAAATATATTAATTAGAATAATTTAAACATAGGCTACACTTTATTTTGTATTGCTTTGCTCACCCTCCTTCTCTTTCTTCCTTCTTGTTCTCCTTCTGTTCCTTGTCCTCCTTCTCCCCTTTGCCTTTGTTCCCCTTACTCTTCTTGTCCCCAGTGTCACTATTTCCAGTCTCACCCTCACCTTATGTCCCTCCTCTAACCGCTTCTGACATTTTTAGGCTGTCTGCTTGGCTTTTCTTTCCAATTAAAGTTGTCTTGCCTCTGCTTGCTCCTCTCTAGTAGAGGGGGGGCTTGTCACCTGTCTTGTTGTCAGCACCCTTTGAATTAGATGAAAAGTGGAAGTCACTAAAAACATCCTGATCCACATCATCACCAATCTTTTGGAGTTGCCAGAGGTTGACCATCCAGATCCATCTTTGTTCAAAATTCGAAATTGATATACCCTACAATAGGGAGAGCAAAGGTATTAGGATACCAATTTAACACATGGAAATTGGAATTGGCCATAAAGGCACAGGCTTAAGCAACACAGTCAATTAGAAGATCCCCATGAAGACATAGGGAGCAGGGACAGGAAGACTTATCCCGTAGAGCTTAGCTTGAACCTTTTCCATCCATTGGTTAATAGTTTCTATTGCACCAACATGCCAGTTATTAGGGCAATAGAGGATGAAGTGCCCCATCATAGCCATCTGGGGAAGCGCATGATTAGGACTACCTGAATTCAAAGCTCTCTTCAAGGCTGATGCACAGGATCTCATCTGGTTGTTGAGGTTCCCCTTGAAGCTTACCCTTAATGTGGTATGGTACCCAAAGCACTTGTAGAGTTCTGAGCTCCAGAGTCAAAGAACCTTGAAAACAAAGGCCATTGCCACCTCCCCAGTTGCTTGTACAGGCTCACTTGAGTTGGCTCAATTGTTAGACAACCCATCCATATCTGCTAACCAAATCTGAAGTAAGGTATCAAAATCATTTTCTCAACAACCTTTGTTCCCTGATTATACAAGGACACAAGATTTTTATCCCTCTTAAAGAACATACAACATGAACAAAAGTCTTGATATGATAACTCCCAGTGAAATCTGTGGTAATATCAAGTTCAATCTTGTGACAGGCTACATTAGCAATAATGGGCTGAGGCACAGTTGTATCTGCAGTTATGTCTTTAAATCAATTGGCCCACTTGTCCAGAGCCAAAGAAAGGCTTGAGGGCCCGGCTCACCAGTAGGTATGTTGTCATCCCCTAGGTTCCAACCAAAGGTCTCAGGGAAAATTTCACTATCAGGGATCTTGGACACAACAGAAAAAAGAGCCACCAAAAAGTTGTCAGGATTAAGACTCACATCATCAAATATCCCCTCTTCACTGACCTGTTGTAGTTTAAAGTGTTGATCCGCACTCTTTGACCAATAAGCATAATAACGCTTATACTGGTTGGTGCAATATTACTTGAGTTGTGTGGAAAAGTACTTTTGATCTTTCATACTCAAGGTCTCAAAGAAAGCCTTAAACTTAGCAGAAATCTCTAGACCATACAAATTGTTAAGATCCATTATCTTGGTAGATTGGTGGGGAGTGTTGTTTTTCACCCTATTTTAAATTGCATTATGATCCCATCTACCTTTATAGCTCAATCCATTGAGTTCCCATAAAATAAAATAAAAGATTGTTTGATCCTGACTAAGCCCTAATAACTATCAGCAGCAATTGATCCATTCTGTGAATTGATTGACCCCGCCTCTATGCTTATTAAATGATACCAAAGCTGATTGGGCCATAGTTTTTAATTACTAGCGGTGTTTAGCCTCATCTGAACTTAATTGAAACTGCTGATATTAATTAGTAATAAGTTGATTACTTTTGGTCCAAATCTGTTTACTAGTGGCAGTGCTTGACCTTATCTTAATTCCAATTTGTCCCTGCTAAAATCAATCAGTATTTTGTAATTTACTATTGGGTCAGATCTATTGACTAATGGCGGCATTTGGCCTTATTTTAATTCTGATTGACCCTGCCAAAATTGATCAAGTGGTAAAGAGATTAATATTGGACCATATCTATTACTGTGGGAATTCTAGCCTAGTCTCTATTGGTAAAAATAGAAATAAAACCAAATGCTGATGGCTCTGGGATGGTGTGTTCCTAGTTGTACAAGGCTCACTAGTAGACATTCCTACTTAGTAGTAAGTATATGAAGTATTTACCTAAGTTAAAACAGTAGATAAACAAGCAGGACACAGGTTGTAATAGACAGCATAAATAATTATCTAGGTCAATGGAAGGTTCATTGGCATTAATGGGAGGTGTTAATAGAGAGTATATTTATCTGAAACAGGGTTTTACAATCAAGGTGATATATTTAGGAGAGTAAATAACACTAAAGTAAACCATATTAATTGTATCAACGCTGATATCAAGTATAATAAACTTATATTTACTATAATATTTATTATAACTAATATATACTAATGATTCCTATCTAAAACTTATCTACTACAACAATTTCACTTTAGGCAATATT
>CAOJZF010000099.1:0-19773 GCA_948465475.1 Thalpophila matura
GACCAAACGAGAATTTATATATTCTGTAACAACAAAGATGATGGTTTCTTAGTAACAATCTTTATTTAATTGTTCCATTTTCTTTAGTAAGCCTCCATGCCTGGTGAGAAGATGTGCCACTTTTTTCCCTATAGGTCTGTTAAATGATCTCATAAAGATATAGAATTTTTCATCTAACTCATTGAACAGTTGTCCTTTTTGATAGGTAGTGTTTTCAGATAATTTATATAGGATCTGTTTGGTCTCTGGCAATTCTTTATCCTACTCCTTAGGTTTATTTACCAGGCCATAGAGCATATCTGCTTCTGGTATGAGAGCATAAATAGTAGGCAAACTTGACAATCCATCAGCATTCTGATGCTTTGAGCCAGCTCTATGTTCTATATTGTAATTATAGTCTTGTAATATATGGCTCATCTAGTTATCTTCCTTCTGGTTCCTTCAGGTTTTTTAACCATTGAAGAGAAAGATCATCAGTAACTACTTTAAACTTAGTCCTGTGTAGATATACCCTGGACTTCTGACAATATTAAATCACTTCTAAACATGTACATTAAGTTAGAGTGTAGTTTCTCTCAGCTTGGTTGAGTATTCTAGAACAGTAGGCAATGGATGTTCTTCTCTTTGATTGTTTATCTGGGATAAAACTCCGCCCATAGCTATTAAAGAGGCGCAGTTTGTACTATGAACTGTTTACCAGGTTTTGGATACATCAATATTAGAGCAGTCATTAGTTACATCCTTAATAAGTTGAAGACCTTGGTGCATTCTTCATTCCATAATAAATGCAAGATTCCTTTGAAAGATAAAAAAGGGGCCTGGCTAATTGTGCAAAGTTTGGTATGAATCTTCGGTAGTAACCTATCATCCCTAAAATCACTTGGATGTCCCTTTTATTTTTGGGCTTGGCCATAGTTTTATGGCTTATAATCTGCTTTACTGTGATTGGAGGCTTTACTGGTTTATGATATAACCAAGGTATTCCAATTGTTTCTTGAAGAAGTGTCATTTTTTAGCCCAACTTCAGATTATCTTTGGATAGCCTATGGAACACCTCTCTTAGACGTTCTAAATGTTCACTGAAAGTCTTGGAGAATACATTTATGTCATCCAAATATACTGATAAACAGGACATCTTTAAATCTAAGAGTATATTATCCATGGTCCTCTGGAATGTGGCTGTTGCATTACATAGGCCTTGTGGCATTCTGGTAGACTGGAAAAGTCCTTGAGGTGTTATTATGGCCGCTTTTTGCTGGTCCTCCTCAGGCAAGTCTATTTGCCAATAACCACTCACTAAGTCCATGGCACTAAAGTACTTTGCTCCACCTAACCTATCCAGTGCGTCTGATATACTAGGTAAAGGATAAACGTCTTTCCTAGTTTTCTTATTGAGACATCTGTAATCTATCACTACCCGGTTTGTCCCATCCTTTTTCTTAACTATAAGGATTAGTGACAACCATGGTGATTTAGAGGGCTTAATAAGTCTGGCTTCAAGCAACTTGTTAATTTCTTGATTAACTTCAGTGTCACTAGCTTGTGACCTTTTTATTGGCCTGCGTTTGATGGGGGGATTGTCCCCTGTGTCAATGTTATGCAGTACATCCTTAGCAACTCCCAGGTCATGTTTATTCTTGGAAAATATGTGATCAAACTCTTTAAATAGGTTAAGAGCCTTTTCTTGGTCTTCCAAGGACTCACCAACTAAAAGTTCCTCCTGGATTACGGCACATACTGATTGCTCAGGATAATCCTCAAGATCCATTTTCACAAAGGTTCCACGGGTTTTTACATCTGGTATCTCTGTATCTGCTATGTTATTTAGAAATTATATTATCTGGCTCCTTTTTATATCTATAGTACAGTCAGTGAGGTTCCCTAATATGACCTTTAATGATTTTCCAGTGTTGAACACCAGCTCAGGGATAACCCATGGCTCTTTAAGAGTTTCAAACTTAGGATTCACCAGATGTCCATGTGTTCCAGGAGGTAGCTGCAAGGTTAGTCCATTGGAGATAATCTTCTGAGAGTATGCTGGGATCTTTACTAGTTTATGACTCCTTATAGGGATTTCTTTATGGCAACTAATATTCTCTGGTAGAGTCTTATCTTTCACAGCTTCCTTGGTATAGTGAATTGGTATTGCACTATCATCCATATATCACATTGGTAGTCTGTCCCTCTGAGAGATCTACTCCAGTTTTGTAATACATGGAGACTGTAAGTCCCATGATGGTGAATGTTCCTTGTCCAAAACAGGCTGTGTCTAAGTGTTGTATCAAGAAGAAGGTTCCCAGGAGGATGTCATGACCATTGCTATCTAATAAGATAGCTGGGGCACTCATTTGCATTCTGCCAATTTGGAGATGTAGAGCACTATAGGCTCCTAAGGCAGTGGTGACTTCCTTCTCTGCTGTGCCAAAATTTTATCACACTCTATATCTGAGGCTAGTTTGATCTTCTTCATGATCCTTAAGGAGATTATATTTCCAGGTGCTCCTGAATCAACAAATGCTTTGACATTAGCCTTGTTTACCCATTAATCAATATGAGAGCAGGTTGAGATATCTGGTATAGCAAAGATGTGTTCAGTTTTCCAAAATTGATCAAAAAACTTTTTCAAGTCTTTAGCCAAAGAAGGACTGAGTTTGGCCAGTTTAAACAAAAGGAACACTATGAAGCCATGATTTAATTGCAAACCAGGCAGTTCTTCATTGCTGTAGGAAACAACTTTGATATCTCCTGAAACAGAGTGGCAGATAGCAAGATTTTACTTATGTGGAGTTTTCCTAACTCCTCATGATCTTTATTCATGTAGATAATCACATTTTTCTTCTCCTCATCTGTAAGTTCTTCAATGTACTTGTGAAAAACTTATTTTGGTTCTTCTGGTAACATCTCATTTTCTAATGCTCTAAAGATTTTCTGGTTTTTAACCTCTTCCAATAACATACTTGAGTTAGAAGTTTTACTCATTGTAATTTTGATGTATCAAACAAAAAGATAAATTATTTATTCTTTTGAATGAAAATAATATGAGAATGATTTCATTCACTTAGAAAACCGCTTTATTTTGATAATACAAATCTTGTGAATATGGTACTTAAAAGTAAAAGACTCTTGATACTTTTCTTTGGCTTTGCAACTTAGCTTTGCGCTTTTCAAACCTTTGCTTGTTTTCTTTTCTCTAAAATGCAGTTCATTTCAATGTTTGGTTTCATACTTTGGTTCCATATTTGGAATGTTAAAGCTCAGCTTTACTTGTGAGTATATGCTTTCCTCAGCATTTACTGACTTTAATTTGGATGTTCCTTTTACTTTTAAGGATATACTGGTTGGGCTTCTCAGAATCTTATATTCATTGAATATAATTCTAAAACCTATATTTGGGGATTTCCTGCCCAAGATTACCTAATTTAGTATGCCTTATGCAATGCATTTATTTATCATTGTTAAACTCTCTGGATCTGCGTTGCAATCTTGGAGTACTTTCTAGACTAGCCCTAATTATAAATGATTGGCTGGCCTGATTCTTTCCACTGAATCAAACAATAATGGAGAAGTTATTTTCTCAACTCTTTGATTTTTTGACTTGGAACATGATATATCTAACCATTTCCTTGTACATGTATCTTTCCAATATTCATGTGACCTTTTGACCCTTTGTTTAAAATCACAGCCAGAACTTGTTAATTATAAGAATTACAATACTTCAATGCCCTAGGATTCATGATCCTGGCTCTACTGATAAGAGAAACAACTTGTACTTGTGATCTCTAACATCACTTTCCTACATTTGCCCATATTGGAGGATAATCTTTCTGACTCCAACAACTTGTAATCATAGGGTTTTAAAACCTCTTTCTCGCCTTCCAACAGGTTTCCTGGGATATTTGTTATTTTTATTTTATCACAGCAATTATTTCCTGACTAGTAGTATGGTGGATGGATTTATTAGTGAAGTCTTCATCACCAGTGACATGGGACCTTGGTAATTTAGGTTACTCATTTTTAACTGAGATTCTCTAAATCCTCTATACTACAGTCATCAGGAATATAAAAACTATCAGCAAAGTAAATTGTTTCTTTATTTAATTTATCTATCCTTTTTCCAAGGATGAAGGCTTGACATAGAGGACTTGGCGTGGTTTCTCCCTTGACAGTCACTAGTCTTGTGGCCTCTTCTTTACAAGGGCCGCAGAAGTTGCCATTGTACTCATATGTCCTATTAAGACAATTATAGTTAGGGTCCTCTTGTGGAGGTGGAGAAGGATGTATCTCTTACAACTTCTTAGAACCTATCTGTTTCCAGATGCCTTCTACCTTTACAGTAAGGGTGGTCCGTCTGACTAAGCTGGATATATTGATAGAGTCTATCTCATTAGCAAGATTGTGGTTCATTTCTGATGACAACTCAGGTAAAGGTCTTACAGCATGATCCATAGACGTTCTGCAACTCTTTCTGGAGAGAGGCCCAGCACCTATGAGTCTTTAGGCAGTGACAAGGTATCTAGTGGAAAAGTTGTCTAAGGTTTTATCATCCTGAATCTCACTATGTAGGCAGGGATTTCTTTGGGAGTTCTGATATGCATTTGAACCAAATTACTTGATCAAAATATCTCTTACCATTGAAAGGTGATCATCTTTCTCTGAACTTAGGGCCAAACAATGTCTTTGTGGATCCCTTGGAGGGCGTTTAAAAGACCCATGGCTCTCTTATGGCCAGGTACTCCTCTAGATTCTGTCTTAAACATAGATACATAATTATGTATGATATACTTTGGGTTATACATCTGAGCAAGAGTGATAGATCAAAGAACATCCTGAAGTTGAGATGGTTCATACCCTTATCTATAGTTTGAATTTAGGCTTGAGACCATAATGGGAATCTGGAATGGAAGTGCCTTCAGTGGAGGAGGTGTCCAAATTATTACTTGTAGAGATTATTTTTCTTTTGGGTTTTCTCTATTTCTCTTTCTTGACCTTCTTAGCTTTGTTAAGCTTCTTTACTAAGAGTTCATTAGGGACATATTAACATTCTTCACTATTCCATATAACAACAGTGGAGATGTTAGTGGATCAAGAAATTTGTTTCAAGTGGTGTAGTCTTTGCAAGTTAAGATTCCTGAGCTCAGTGGGACTCCTCTTGGTAAACTAATCTGACTCTAAGTTCTTCTTCTCAATTCTTAAAATAAGTGATAGTCTCAATTTGACCAATATCTTCTATGTTATTGTATTGAGTTAGGTTCTCTGCACTACTTTTACACTTGGGGAAATTTCAGATTGATCTCAGAAGTCTCAGCTTGGTGGGCTCTGGATTCTCACTTGAGTTCATCCAGTTGGTCTTGGAAGGGTTTAAGCATCCCAGCTAATTCAGCTTTAGATTTATTCTTACCCTTGGATTCTTTAGGATCAATATCTATAATATTATAGGCACTGTCCTTTTTGGCCACAAAGATATTTAGTCTTTTACTAAGGGATTCCAGGTTAGAACTCAGTTTCTAGAGGTCAGAACTTCTATGGGAGTAAAGGAGGAATCTTGCCTTTTCAGTATACATAATCTATTTTATATAAGGTCCAACCTCTTATTTACCGCTTGATTCCATTCCTCACTGAAAACTTTGCTGCCTATTCCATGTACAGGTTATCCTGAATAGTTATATCTAGATTCCCCTTAGTGTAGTTATAGGTTTGGGCTACATTATATACCTTTTTTTCACCTGGTTGATGCAGTTTGTAAGATGTTCCAGATTTTAGAGGACTAAGTCTATAATAGAGGATACATCATGTTGAAGACATCTGTTCTCTGATGACATTATCAAGTTCCAACTTACACCAAGCTAGAGTCTGGGCAGTAAAAGATGACCCAATATGTAGATAATTGGCCATCATTTTTCTAAGCTTGGTATTAGTATTAATACCAGCATACACCTGTTCTAAGCAAAGTTCAAGCTGGCCTGGATGACATTGATGCCTTCTCCAGTGGGGTCTTACCAAGTACAGAAAAGTCTGGGTTAGTAGTATTATTGAAAGTTATACCTAGCAATTCCTCCAAGGCTTCACTATAGATTTCCTTGGTTTAGAGAGATTCCAAAAATCAGGAGACTTTTAAATCAATTACACTAGGAGGTGGTACCTCATCAGGGTTGTTGATTCCTACTTTCACAAAGTTGTTTGAAGTCTCTCAGGTTTCCTGCCTTGTGGAATAGTTCTCCCATGTCCTTGGAGAATTTATACTTGGAGCCCAAATTTCTGAGAGTATCAAAGGCAGCCATCTCAGCAATCTGGTCCTCAAGGGCATCATATTGGTATTCCTGGTACATCTTGGGTATCTTCTTAGGTTTCCTGTTGTCTTCTTGTTTTTCTATTATTGCTTCTACCCCTGTAGTGAGCACCAATGTGAAACTTCCACAGAGATGCTAGCTTTCATGTAAGGTCTGGAGGTGGCCAATAGTATGGAGACTAGTTCCCATGTTCTTTTTCTGTTATAAGTTCTTGTTTAGATATTCATATCTAGGGTATTTCTTATATCATTTATATATAGTTATAGGTCAAGGTTTAGCATTAGTAAAAGAATTAAATTTAAGAGCAGAAATGGCAGTAGATAAGAGAGAAAATTGTGTTGTTTATTTTGAGGAAAATGGGGTTTATATAACTGAAGGGAAGGGGAATCTAGGCTTTAAAAATAACAGTGAGGTACTGGGTTAAAGTCTCAAATGCCTTAGTCCTGGTAGTACTATAACATAGTAACTATTAAAGCATCTTATCTTTATATTGAATTTAACTATTCTTGAGTATTTTATGTTTAGGTGAAATCTTGTTGAGGATGCTTATTGGAATAAGTCATCATTGTTATTTAGATCACAATCTCTTAGGTTTGACTGGAATGATATCTGTTGATATGATATAGCCTAGATTCAAGGCATAATCATCCTAGTAGATAGAAGTGAGTTCTTGTTAAGAAACAAAGTAAAAGTTTGGTCTTACCAAAATTTTAATATCTGAGGTTCTTTGCCAAGTGTGCGCTTGTAATGGCAATTGTTTGAGTTTTGGTTAAAGGATGTCTTTGTTTTAAATTAGTACCTCTTTATATTATAGGCTGTTGCCAAGAATAGGTCTTTAGCTGCATTCTTGCCAAGTTTATCATTATATATCAATTTATTAGTGAGATAGGATTGGAATTAATTGCCTTCTATGATTTTTTATTGATTATCATTAATTATATATATTTATCAGAATTGATTTTACTTAGCCGGTTATTAATATAGTTGAGGGTTCTTATCAAGGATTTGTCTAAGCGTAGAATTTTGGCAAGTATTAGCCATTATTAAAAGGTTAATTATTTGTTGGATTGATTAATTGGATTATATGATCCCTATTAGCAATTAAGAACAAAGGCTTATTTTATCTCATGTGTCTAAGCCACTATTGTACTATCAATTATAGCCAAATTTGCTGATCATGAATCATTGAGATAGTCACAAGTGTAGCTTGTGATTATTTTACACTGTTATGACTGATAGTATATCTTTAGATGAAATTGGGGTATTTGCTTTTGTGGTTACTTTAGTGTTTAGAGGTTAAGTTTCTTTGGTAGATTTATAGATCTTAGATATCTTTTCTTTTCTAAGATAAAATGTATAAATAAATATCTTTGTAAATAGATAAAAATATGTTAGAAAGAAAAAAATTTCATAGTTTTAGTTAAATTATTAAATATATGTTAAAAAAGTAAGGAAAGAGTTTAAGGTATAAAATATGTTTACAATGTTTATTTACTTTAGTTTGATGAGTTGAAGTTTGTTCTTAGATATTTAAATTAAGTTTGACAATATTGGTAAGCTAAACAAGAGTATAAGAACGCTTTTTTTCTTAAGTGAAATTTTGTAATATCTTAAGTATTGCTTTAGGAATTTTATTGTTTATTGATTAATTAGTTTTGATACTAAAAAATTTTCTAACTAGAAAGAGATGATCTTAAGATCAAAAAAGATTTTAAAATAGACAATTATGGAAAAAAGTTTTATAAAACTCATGGAGATAAGACAAAATGCATTGATAAACAGATAATATAGTCAATATACATAAAAAAGTGATATATATATCAATCATTTCAAATTTCTTAATTTTCCTCTCAAGAAAAGAAATACTAGAAATTATCTTAACTTATTTATGCAACAGATTGCAATTATAATGAAATTAATCAATATTTTTTATATGAAGGTGAATTTTAAGTATTTTTTTTTGATAATCATAGTCATTTTACTAAAAAAAGAATTTAAGTTAGGTATTAAGCAATATCATTGTTGAGCATAAATTTATAGTGATTTCATCATAAAATAAAATGCACTTATATTAGGATCTAAACAGATTTATTAGTCAAAATAATTTTGGGATAGGAAGAGCTACAGTTGAATTAATGAGAACATGAGGTTTTAATTATCATCTTTTAGAATACTAATTGAGAAAAGTTTAGACAATAATCAGAATTACATCTGCTAATTTTTTCAATTCTATGTACAAAAAAATGTTATAATAAATTTGTAGCTTATAAAAGATAATATGGTTGGTTTTTCCTTCAATATATAGTATCAATTTGGAGACGCTTAGATTAAATTTATTACCTAGAAAGACTTAAGTTCCAATTTGATACAGATATTGCTAGATTCCTGATTAAAAACCCCTTCCTATAGAAAACTATCAATAACACCTAAATTGAGCCCCATCTGTTTGCCTCTAATTATACTTGACACATTAAGAGGAGCTCATGTAAATTAGTAAGTGATAAAGATTGTTAATTTTATAAAAGCTTCTAAGATCTCTATATAGATGTTTTAAACTCTATCAGTAAGTACAGGATATTGTTGTAAATTAAAGTTTTGCAAAAATTAGTAATTTTTTTTTTGATAATTTCCCCTTTTATTTATAAGCTTTCAGGATGTCTCCTAAATAATAGGTTACTAGGAAATGCTAAAATGATTGATTAATTGACATTCCATTTTTAGTGCATATGTAGAAAAGAAGGATCATATGGGTTGCTTTATATAATAAGTGCAAAGAAATCTATGATGGTTAACTTATCTGTTCAAAAATGTTTTGAAACCAACAAAGGGTCAGTTGCATAATTATAACTGGAAAGTAGCACTTTATAAAACAGGGTATAGTTACTAGAAGTTTTGCTGAAGCCAGAAAGGATCATATACATATTAGTGATTTGTAGAAACTCTAATTTATAGTGATAGTCTTTGGTATTTGAAAAATCTCCATATATTGTACTGTCACTTGTTGTTATTGTCATATCAATATTTAAAACAAGTATTGCAATAAAAAAGTATACACAATTTTAAGCAAGGATTTAGAGATAGCTTTACAGGCTAAGACTAATTTAAATATAAAATAGATGCATTATAGAGCTTGATGCCATTAAATGCTGAGGTAATTTTATGGTGTCCATTAATAAGAAAAATCATTTTAGTTTGCAAACTAAAGTAGATTTTTTTTCAATAAAACGCTCAGTATCAACAATTGAACTAAAAAGGAAAAAAAATTATGACAAAGAAGATTATATTAAGTAGAATTGTGATCCTAAGAATCTAAACATACTGACATGGCTCTAAGAAAAGAAGACAAGAAGTAAATAAGAAATTAGATTGTTGTTGGTCTTGTAAAAAAATACTAGATTAGGATTGGGTTTTGTTTAAAGAAACAAGCATTGTTGAGGTCTGTTAATAGTTAATAAATTACTATCTAAGTCTTTAATACTATTAAGTAGTAAGCTTGTTTTACAATTAAGATAATATCAAATAACAACTTCTATATGTTTATTTTTTAGATTATCTAAGTAATCTTATCTTTGAGTTATGTACTTACTTCTGGGTATTTTGCTGAAAATTCAAAGTTGTCAGAAACTGACACTCCAAGAGCTTCTTGGACCCTTCTCCATAACCAACTTGATAAGCGGGTTCCCCCAATACCCAAGAGTACTTGAAAGGGGTAAAGGAAGAGGGATGTCCAGAAGGAAGGGGTCTTTGTTCTAATGTAAATTTTTGTTAGGGACCTAAGGCCATAGGAGGAGGCTGCTTTCAAAGGAATTTCCCACTAAGGGGTAGGCAGGGGGATAACAGAGCAAGAGCAAGGCTCTTTTATAACCACCAGGGTGTTTGACAAGGCTTGGGGCTAACATGGCACAGCCAGGGGAATTGTTCCCCAGCAGACACAGGCATAGCTACCCATTCTCCTAAGAGGATCATCCACTAAAGCATGAGTGGAGCATGATTGTTTTGATACCTAAAGTCAAAAAAGTATAGGTTGATAAAGTCTTGTTTATTAAGAAAGAATCTCCACAAGGGAGAATGAGGAAAAAAGAAGGGTTTATATAGTTTATTAGCTCTACATGTTCCAAAATAATTACCAATTAGCAAACTGATAACTATTGGTCAATGGGTACCAGGTGATGGAAGATCACTTACCCTTTTTCTTAATAGGATTTGAGAGCCTCTTCTGTCTTCTGGTTGGTTTATTGTTGTTAGGAGACAAGGGGGACAAGGACTGTCTCCCTGGGGAGTTTGGTTGAGCTTGCTCAACCGCCTCACCCTTGGAGGGTAAAGCCCCAAGGGGCTGTAACCTACTACCCTTATTTTCCACTGTAGGGGGGTATCTTTTAGTGTTGGCAGAGGTTTCTGATAGGTTCTTATTTGGTTTCCCCCATGGCTTACAAAGAGCAGCCTTAGAATTCACTAGTGTAGATAGTTTTCCTGGTCCAAAGCTTAATTAGTTCCTTCTGGTACAGATGATGTCATTTTAGATTCAGTGATTTCTTCTGATAAAAGTAATTTTACTCTTTCATACATACCAATACCAGAAGATAATAGAGTCCTTAAAGTATCTAGTTTATTTTTTTTGAAGCTAGAGGAGAAAAAAATCTCACAGCTTCAGAAGATACAGTTATCTTAAATGATATAGAAAGCTGTGAACTTTATAATAAAATTTTACACAAGAAATGCTTTCTGCCAATTTCAATCATCTGACCATCTGTATATAAGGTCTTACCAAATTATTTAAACTTTTGATAATGAAATTAAGGTTACATTTCTGCAACATTAGTATATCAGTATTTTTTTCCTAACAATTTTTTAAAAAAATGATAGATTTTCCACTTGATCCAGAATTTCTCATTGTATGATCTTATAACTCAAGTCATTTTTTTAATTGAGCTATAATTAGAAGAAATAACTATAACTAAATTTAACTACTAATATAAATTGAATAAATTATACCACATTGCAATCACACCATAATTTTAACACAATAAAAAATTAATGACCTTTGGCTTAACACAGCAAGATCATCTAAGTTCCTTATTAATTTTAATCATAGTCAATATTAATTTAGTTAGATTTTAGTTGATTGAATTGAATTATAAAGTATAATAATTACTTTATTTCATTTAGTTTAAAACATTTGTATAACAAAGATACAAGTGAGTTTCTTTAAATATTCTGATGGATAGAATCTATGCCCTTACTTATAGAGATATATAATCAACATAAGCTAAAGCCCAACTTATGTTTACTATTTCACACAAAAAGTAGTAAAATCTTCTTTGTTATAAATTTTTTAACATACCATCAAAAAAACCATAACTAGATAATAGAAAAAAATTATTATATATATGAATTATATCTAGTTCTAATATAATGACCTTAGTTTTTTTGGAAACTGATTGATTTTCTTTTCAATCTTAATTGATATGAGATTTTTTTAGCTTCATAAGTTAAAACAAATATAATGAGATCCTAAATTACTAAATAGGTTTTGCGCTCTATAAAATTTACATTATAATTGGGATATACTACTTTTTGCCTTACTGCTTACTGTACAGTTGACAATTCTAAATCCTTTTATTTTCAATCCCCAATCTAGGCTCTCACTATTGAAATTATTAAATTTGAAACTGAGATGTCTCATACTGCTTAGGTCAAAGCAATATAAAAATCAATCCATTTTTTTCAAAATAATGGTATTAAAAATTAAAAAACAATTACTTTTAAATCATGTTTATCATTCTTTCAGTTTAATAGTGAATTCTTGGGCCAGAATCTGTATTTACCCCCCCCAGTTATAACTAGTAGCATTCCGCTTGAATATTATATCTACAAATAAATCAGAAAGTAAGATAATTGATACTCTCTCTGTTTCACTTCTAGTGACCAATCTTTTCAAATTTAGCTGCTTTAGATTAAGTAATTAATCTAATAAATGTCATTTACTATGGTGGATCTTAAAAAATTATATTTAAGAAACAGTCCTATCAGCTAAAAATTAGCTCAAACATAAAAACACACTAGAAAGTGATGCAAACAGAATAAAAATCAATTAATTTTAAATGGAGTGTAATTTTTGATCTTATTAAGACTATATATTCTAGGAGTTTTGTATAATCTACCTGCTCAACAAATAAATTGTGATTTTATGTGAAGCTAAGTAATTAAACCTATAATTACGCACACTTAGATTAATAAAAAGACTGACCCACTAGACAGGAAGTTATATTGAACTTCATATCTTGATCGCTTCAAACTTATACGTTCTGAAATAAAATATCATCCACAGCAAAAATCAAAGCAATAAAGAAGAGCGGTCACTTAAAGTGAATCGGAGGGAGTACCAATAAACTAAATTTACAATTTAATTTATTTTATTTTTAGAGTTAAGATTCATGTGGAATGCTACTATTTATAACTGGGGGGGGTAAACACATATTTTAACCGATTTTTGAACAGCATCATGTAATATTGTTTACAGAGAAGATATTCTTAATTGCGTTGAATAGTAAACGGGAAATTGGGGATTAACGAATGTCGACTGTATTATCTAGTGTATTGTGCTTTGGCTTTATTAAATTTTCTTTTATAAATCGTTTTTTTTGTTCAAGCGTATATTACTGATGATGGGCTGTAGTTTACATGATTTTAGTTCATTGAAAGATTTAATTCCTCAAAATGATAAAAATCTAACGATTGAACTTATCAGTCACATCTGAGCTTGTTCTTGAAATCAAAGTTAAATTCACTCAGGTGCAAAGCATGAAATTAATCAAAGCATTGTCGTTTGTACAACATAATGATTCAAGTATTTTAGTTTCTCACGCACTTTATAAGTTTACCTGACATGTTTTTTAGTAAGACCTTGATCTAAAAATTACTGTACTTTTTTTATAAATACACCAGTTTATACTTCTAAAAATAAAACTGTGAGATTGTGAGAAGTAGTAAATGGGATTGATTAAAAGGGTTTATTTTTTTCTCGTTTTCTGTACCGTTCAAAGTAGCCTTGTTGATTTTCAACTTAAGGAAATATTCCACCATGGAGCCGAGTACCAAAATTTATTTAGGTCTATAAATTTTGATTCAAATGATATAGCAACACAAGAAAAACTATCTAAAACTCTTCTTAAGCATACTTTAAAGATGGTTTTCTCCAACTATACATTCTCTTTTAACAAGCGTCAGCATCATTTCAATAAACATATACTCAAAATTATCCCTGATGTCACTGATCAAAGTACAGTCTTGAGTTTTGCAAAAATGTCTTTTAATGCATATATTGAACCTCACAAGGAGGGATGGTTAGACCTTGATCACGAATACGATGCGGTATTTATCTTTTTATCTTCCTTAAAGGCTCAATTAACTTAGGAAGATAGTTTTGGTTGGAAAGAAGATGGAATTCGTGCTCATCTCTTTAGTAACAAACTGAACTCAATAATAGTTCTAGCTTTCAAAGGTGCGACTACTGGTTACAACTATGAAGACGGCCGTACTTCAGTCAAAGACAAATTTAACGTAACTAAACTTAATAACCTAAATATTTTTTACGAACAATTTCTAGAACAATCTCATGTTTTCTTGTTGCTGTGCCTATATTGATTATACTTGGCATAATGTATGCGGTTGTTATAAACAAGGTTATACCTGCGGGCAAACTTGCCTAGAGGAAAGTGTTCAAGAAGAGAGAGGGGACATATACTATTTTGCTGCACAGGTATAAAAAAATCCAGTCTTATATCTCAAGTTTAGAAAATTATTTCCTTAGTTGAAAAAAAGTATCCCGAAGCTCAACTATTTTTGACGGGCCACTCTTTAGGAGGAGGACTGAGTGGATTATTAGGATTGGCTTATGGTCTTCCTACAGTTACTTTTGAAAGCCCCGGGGATCTTCTTCCTGCTCGACGCCTTCACCTTCCCCTGCCGACCTACCCTGGTCATAGTAGTCCTCATATATGGCACTTTGGTCACAACTCTGACCCAATTTTTACTGGAGATTGCACGGTAATTAGAATTCAACAATTAGCACAATCATTAACTTATTAACCAAAAGGGGATGTTCAGCTCTTGCTATTTGTCAGGATACGCCATGGAGAGGTAAGCACCATCTATCTCTTACTTTTATTAATATTATATAAAGCAAATGTCATACAGGCTCCACCTGCGTCTATGATACCCGCTCCAAGCGCAACTGGAGTTCAGATATCTTCAAGCACCGCATTGGTTTTGTCATTGACGAAATCATTGAAAAATGGGATGGGGTCCCTACTTGCACTCCTGAAGTAGATTGTAAAGATTGTGCTTCATGGCAATTTGTATGATAAAACAATATACAACTTGTCAAGTTCCAAGTTGTTAGTTTATATAGAAACCAGAATCGACTCAAACTCACTCTTCACAATATGTCTAAACTAATTGCATTAGTGTTATATCGTAATCAAACCCCTCCTAGATCTTTGTTATAAAAATCAGTACTATCTTAAGACTCTATATCAGGTGTTAATTTAGTCAATAAAATATAAAAAAGTTCCCAAAAATAAATGGAATAATTTTTTTTTAGGAAAGTTTAATGTTTTTTTCCTAAATAAAGTCTGAATATGATAATAAGTTTATGATAGGAAATATTAGTTCTCTGGTATTTAATCTTATTTGATTAAAAATTAGACCATGTAATATATGTATATATTATTATATGATAATTTCTAAGTTAGAGATTATCAAGTCAACAAAAAATAGTTCAATAAGCGCAATCCTAAAATATCTAAACCAAAAAATCTCAAACCCTGCCCCCTCCTAAAAAAAATTGCTTTTTATAACATATCTTATTAATTCAACCTCCTATTCATACTCCCTAATAATCTATTGGCAACCTCCCCCTTCTTAAACTTCTAAAGATTTCCACTCCAACTAATTACCAATATAAATATTAAAAGATGATTATAGAAACTTGTGGGCGAGTACTTGAGAACTTAATAATATGCTGGGGTGAGCGGTTTAGTTTTAATGTGAGGGTGATAAAATTAAATGGTATAAGATTATAAAGTTAAAGTAAAGTAACTAGTCTATCAATTTTTCTTTTACTTGTAGGTAGATGGAATGAGTTTACCATTAAGATCAATGAAAAACTACTAGGATTAAAACATCTTTCTAAGATAGCTCATTTTAAAATTAAATAAAAACTTTTTCTTTATTAAATGCTAACCTGATCTCAATAAAAAAAATATCCCAACCCCCATCATACTTGATATTTCTAAACCTTACCCAACATTATCACTATGATTTCTAGGGAGAATAGGTATAAATTATATAAATTTATCAGTTAGGATCTGATAGACTAAAACCTGGGTTAAATGATAGTTAAAGATATCACAACTTTTATTTTTCTTCACTGCTACTCTGAGTTAAGGGTAATAGCTTGATAC
This sequence comes from Thalpophila matura, assembly GCA_948465475.1. Taxonomy (NCBI): domain Eukaryota; kingdom Metazoa; phylum Arthropoda; class Insecta; order Lepidoptera; family Noctuidae; genus Thalpophila; species Thalpophila matura. The sequence continues at coordinate 15,752 of CAOJZF010000099.1, forward strand.
AGTACTAAAACCCTAAATTATTTATCATCACCATCTACTTTTTAAATTAATATGGTAAATTTTCATTGCCATTGGTGAACAATGAATTTTTCTCCCTATTATTTAATCAGAGTACTACCTTTACCCCCTTTTAACTTACTATATATATATTTTGAATTTTAAATTTTTTGCTTCAACTTTAATTTACTGTAAAATATTGCAAAGACTAAAATACAGTCAGCAAAAAGGTCTTGATTACTGTTTGTAATAGTCTAGAACTATGTTCATAACACTATACATATTTCTAGGTCTTAGAATGTATAATAATACTAAACATAATAGGTATTATAAAAACAAAAAGTCATTCAAGTAAATCACACATTGTTAAAAAATAAAGATAAAAATTAAATAAATAAAAGTTACAAAAAACAATAAAGAGACAATTTATCAAAAAAAAATAGATTAAAAGATTGTAAGTAAATAATCTAAGTGTGGTATAACCTGATTGGCCAAAGATGTTATCTATTTTAAGTTGGAATCTAATTTGAGAGCAAATTCAATACATTAACAAAAGATAGAGCAAGCAGGGTTATAATAATAACTGATAAAGACAACAAAGCAATCTTAATGGATTGTGAGGAGCTGCACTGCATTGCCTTATTAACTCTAGAACCATGACATAGTATCAGTTCTTATCAATATAGATTAATGCTTAATTACCTCTCTTTGTAATACAACCATAAGACTCACTCTCCTTTAACATTCTACCCCAAAAAAGTAACCTAGTAGCTAAGACTTTTCCCCCATCTCAATTATTTGATAGCATTTTACAAAAGATGATCTTTATACCTCTCTTATGGTGGTAAGTTATAAGATTTCAAGCTCCATTCCCCTTTATACTTGATCAATCCCTATAATAAATGCTCTCCCAAGATATAAAATAAAAGGCCTATAATTGGTAAGAGGAGGTAGATAACCAAAATTGAGGTCATATGTCACTATCTTATAGAACTTAACAGAACCAATTTCCATATTACTACCTACTGTAAAGAAGTAGTCTAAGTACCTACTAAAGTGTAGTAAATTTTGCGGCCAGAGAAGGTTGGCGTGAAAAATTAGAAAATCTAGTAGGGAGAATCCAAGAGAGAATCACCCAGAGTAGAGAAACTAACCTCTAGAAGTAGCACAGATCATCAATCTGGGAGCTTTCTGAATCAATTTGCAGCCCCTGGTTATCTAAGGGAGAATCCCAGATGTGAAATATTCACAAGCTACACTTGTGCTTGTTTCTTTATATCATGATCAGCTTATGTGACTAAAATTAAAAGTACAATAGTACAATAGTACAATAGTATATTAGACACAGGCAATAATTTAAGCCTTTGTTTTAAATCACTAATAAGAATTCAACAATATAATTGATTGGTCTAGCTTATAACTAACCCTTTAGTAGAGTACAATGCTTGCCAAATTCATGCATAGACAAATCCTTGGCAAGAACCCTTAATCATATTGATAATTGGCTTGGGAATAATAATACATCTAATTAATAAAATCTAACTATGATAATTGATATTATTTTTATTAAGGAAAAATAAATCCAATCCTATTTTATTAATAAATTTTTATAGAGCAACAGATGTGGCAAAAATGCAGTCAATTACCCATACTTGGCAATGAACTATGATATGTTGAAATACTAATTAAATAGGACATCCTCTAACTAAACTTTTGAAATTACTTTTACAAGTGTGCTCTTGGCAAAGAACCTCAACACGTTCAATTCTTGGCAAGGAACCTCAACAAGCTTAATTCTTGGCAAGACCCTGATTTATCTTAATTCTTGAAAATAACCTTCTCCCATCTACTAGGATGATTATACCTTGAATCAAGGCTATATATTATCAAAAAATATTATTCCAGCCAAACCTAAGAGATGGCAAACCAAGTGACTTGATGGCTTATTCCTATAAGCATCCTCAACAAGATTACATATAAACTTTAAAATACTCAAGTCTGGCTAAATTTAATTAGATGATAAGATGCTTTAATAGTTACTATATTATAGTACTACCATGACTTGGGCACTTAAGACTATAACCCAGTAACTCACTGATATTTTCAATGTATAGATTCTCCTTCCCTTCAACTCTATAAACCCCCTCTTTTCCCTCAAAATAAATATACAAACTTTTCTCTTTCATAATGCTATTGCTACTCTCAACCCTACTTATTTTACTAGATTTAAGTCTTGACCTAAGACTTTACATAAAAGTATAGGAAATCTGTTATCAAGAACTGGCTAAACAAAGAACTTACCACATAAGAGAAGCTAGGTACTAGTCTTCCTACTAGTGATCACCTCCAGACCTTACCTGAAAGCTAGCATCTCTGTGGATGTTTCACATTGATGCTCACTATAGAGGTAGTAGAAGAACAAGAAGCGCAAGACATCTGCTAGGGACACTGGATATGAATTCACTATAGGCACAACAGGACTGCCTCCTATAGATAAACCTATGAATAACCAAAAAAAGAAATTGAGGAAGATAGCTACTTCATTCCTAAAAAACTCTCATTAAAGAGAGAACCTCTTTCTTGGTACAATACTTAGCCACAGCCAACTTTAGATAAGAACTTTCACCATCATGGAACATATAGTCCCCATGTATGACAAAATTGGAGCTGACATCCTAAAGGGACAGGCTACAATACTATATATGATAATAGTTTAATAACAATTCACTGTAACAAGGAAGCTTTGAAGGATAAGTCTCTTCCAAAAATTATAAGTTGACATAGAGTCATACCTACAAGGAACCGCAAACTTTAAAGATCCCAGTATACTCTCAAAAGATCATCTCCACTGGACTAGCCTTGCAGCTACCTCCTGGAAAACATGGGCATCTGGTAGATCCCAAGTTCAAAAAGTGCTCAAGTAGCTATAAATAGCCCATAGACTGGTGTTCAGCATAGAAAAACCATTTGAAGTCATACTAGGGAACCATACTTATTGTACTAAAGATATAGAAAGGAACTTAATGATAGGATTTCTAGATATCATAGCAGATACAGAGATGCTAGATGTAAAACCCTGTGGAACATTTGCCAACATAGGTCTTAAGGATTATCCTTGGCAATAAGTATGTGCTGTAATCCATAGATATCAGTTAATTGATGAATCCTTGGAAGATTAAGATAAATCTATAAAACTCCTTAAAGAATTTGAACACATATTCTCCAAAAATGAACATGATATGGGAGTTGCTAAGGTTTTACACAATATTGATACTGTGGGCAATCCACTCATCAAAAGCAGGATAATAAGAAGGCCACAAGTTGTTGACACAAAAGTTAATCAAGTTTAACAAATTACTTAAAGCCTTGATTTATCAAGCCCTTTAAATCTCCATAGTTGTCACCAATCCTTATAGTTAAGAAAAAGGATGGGAAAAACCAGGTAGTGATAGATTACAGACGTTATGATGAGATAACTAGTAAAGGAATTTATTCTTTACCTAGAATATCAGATGCACTGGATAGGTTAGGCGGAGCAAAGTAGTTTAGCGCAATGGACTTTTTGAGCAGTTAATGGCAGATAGGCTTGGCCGAGGAGGACCAGCAAAAAGCGGCCATCATAACACCTCAAAAACTTTTACAGCCTACCAGAATGCCTCAAGAACTATGTAATGCTCCAGCCACATTTCAGAGAACCATGGATAACATACTCTCATATCTAAAGATGTCCTATTTATTATTATATCTGAATGACATAGATGTATTCTTCAAGACTTTCAGTGAACATCTAGATCATCTAAGAGAGGTGTTCCATAGGATATCTAAAAATAACCTGAAGTTGAAGGCTAAGAAATGCCACTTCTTCAAGAAAAAATTAAAATACTTTGGTTATATCATAAACCAGTAAGGCCTCCAACTACAGGAGAGCAGATTGGAAGCCATAAAGAAAATTTACAAGCCCAAGAGATAAAAGGAACATCCAAGTGATTTTTAATGATAGGTTGTTACCAAAAATTCATACCCAA
>CAOJZF010000100.1:0-11707 GCA_948465475.1 Thalpophila matura
TACTCTATGCCGTTTTATATAGTAATCCTATGCCATTTTTTAGTAAAAGCGATTAATATATACTCTATGCCGTTTCTATAGTAATTCTGTGCTTTTTTTAATTAAAGAGATTACTATATACTCTATGCCATTTTATATAGTAATCCTGTGCCGTTTTTTAGTAAAAGAGATTCCTATATACTCTATGCCATTTTATAAAGTAATCCTGTGCCTTTTTTTAATAAAAGAGATTACTATAAACTCTATGCCGTTTTATATAGTAATCCTGTGCCATTTTTAATAATAGAGAGTACTATATACTCTATGCCATTTTATATAGTAATAATGTGCCGTAATTTAATAAAAGAGATTACTATGTACTCTATGCCATTTTATATAGTAATCCTATGCCATTTTTTAGTAAAAGAAATTACTATATGCTCTATGCCATTTTATATAGTAATCCTGTGCCATTTTTAATATAAGAGATTACTATAAACTCTTTGCCGTTTTATATAGTAATCCTGTGCCATTTTTTAATAATAGAGAGTACTATATACTCTATGCCGTTTTATATAGTAATAATGTGCCATAATTTAATAAAAGAGATTACTATATACTCTATGCTATTTTATATAGTAATCCTGTGCCGTTTTTAATAAAAATAGATTACTATATACTCTATGCCATTTTTTATAATAATTTTGTGCTGCTTTTTAATAAAAGAGATTACTATATACTCTATACCTTATTTTTAGTAATTTAGTGCTGTTTTTTAAATTATGTAACATACTTATAGTCTGTACTATCTCATGTAGCAATTCTATACTTTCTGATTTTATAGCATAATATACACTCTTTGCCATATTTAATAATATTGATTACTGTATACTCTGATCACTACTTTATAATGTAATTTCTTGTACAATGTATTGTAGTATGTTTTTTAGTATAATAAATTAATACTGCATTTGAAACTTTTTTGGAAATGTTTAATTTAGCAATGTGTGCTTTTTTTGTATCTTTAATACTATAATAGCTTTTATTTAGCTGTTTATATTGATACTAGGTGTTTTGTGTATCAAACCTGTATGTTTTATTTTATTTTCATAAACTTGTTCATAGTGCTTTGAAAATTTAAGGCTATTAAATAATAAAAATGCCATTAAAAAATAGAATTAGAATTTGTTCTCAAGTATTTTTAGTCCTAGATTTTTTTTAGCTGTAAAAAAGAAGATAAAAAATTATAAAAAAATTTGAACAAGAATGAATAAATTACTTTAGATGAACAGTTAGATCTATTTTATAATAGTAATAATGGTAATTTGATATCACTAATGGATTCAGAAGGCAGAAAAACTGCAGTCCTCAAAATTGAAGTGTTTTCTCTATTACATCATGAGTTAAGGTATTTTTTAATTTTTAGATTTTTATCAACAAGCACATGGCACAGCATAATTTATCAAACAACATAGCGTAATTGACTGAACAGCATAGCGTAATTTATCAAATGGCATAGCGCAATTAACTAAACGGCATAAAAAACTGATCAAAACAACATAAAAAGTTGATCAAAACGGCATAGCATTTTTAATCTAATGGCACAGACTATTAATTAGAATTTAAATAATGAACAAAATTTTCATAAAAATCATAAGTATTTGTAAAATTAAGCTAGGAAGATGATAAAAGGCTTGTTAGAATTATAGAGATGAGGAGAACATAGTGGTTTTATTTTAATATATACTAAGTTATTATAAAAAGGTTTATTATAAATTTAATAGATAATTAAGAATGATGGAAAAAGGGAGTTTTAAATTATGAGTCACTTATAGACTATAACTCAGTATAAAACTCCCTTTTTCCAGTATTCTTAATTATCTATTAAATTTTAAAAAAAGCTTTTTTATAATAACTAGGTATATATTAAAATAATACTATTATGTTCTCCTCATCTCTACAATCCTAATAAGTCCTTGATCATCTTCTTAGCTTAATTTTACAAATACTTATGATTATTATAAAAATTTTGTTCATTATTTTAATTTTAATTAATAGTCTGTACCGTTCAATTAGAAATGTCATGCCGTTTTGATCAATTTTTTATGCTTTTGATCAATTTTTTATGCCATTTAGTCAATTACGCTATGTCATTTGATTAATTATGCTGTGCCGTGTGCTTGTTGATAAAAATCTAAAAATTAAAATACCTTAACTCATGATTTACTAGAGGAAAACACTTCATTTTAAGAACTATGGTTTTTCTACCTTCTGAATCCATTGGTGATATCAAATTACCATTGTTACTATTACAATATAGATCTAACTGTACATTTAAAGTAATTTACTCATTTTTGTTCAAATCTTTTATATTTATATCTTCTCTTTTAAGGCTAAAAAAATCTAGGACTAGAAATCACAAATCAGAACCCATAGTATAAGTATTGCTAAAAACAGTCTAATTTATACTACATACAATAATACCTTTAATGATACAAAGTAACAGCACACAGTTAGTAGTAAAAACAGTTCAGACTTAGAAATAGATACCTAATAAACTTAGATCAAAAGCAGCTAAGGATTAAAAGTAGAAAAAAAACACTAATAAAAAATCTAGTAAAATCAAATAATAGCATCAGGGGATACACAAAAAACAGCACAGGCATAGAAATAGCCTTTATTGAAATAAGTGGTAAAAAATAGACAGACATAATAGAAAGATTCAAATATATGGTACAATAAAGAAAGTACAGAATTAATAATAAAAAGGCACAGACATAATAGAAAAGCTTAAGTAAACTTGTTTTAAAAAACAGAAACACCTTATTAGCAGAATAGCACATATATAGTAGTTGGATTAATTAAATAATACTACAAAAACGGCAAGAGATTTATAGTAAAAACAGCACAGACATAATATACATGATTAGATACTTAGTACTACAAAACAACACAGGATATATGGTAAAAACGGCACAGACATAATTTATATGATTAGATACTTAGTACTTAAAAAACGGCACAGGATTTATAGTAAAAATGGCACAGACAATATAACTATGACTAAATACTTAGTACTACAAAAACAGCATAGGATTTATAGTAAAAGCGGCATAAACATTTTATATATGATTAAATACTTTTTTCTAAAAAATGCACAGAATTTATAGTAAAAACAGCACATAAATTATATATATGATTAAATAATTAGTACTACAAAAAACAGCACAGAAATCATAGTAAAAACAGCACAGACATAATATATATGATTAAATACTTAGTACTATAGAAAACAGTACAGGATTCATTATAAATACGGCAAAGACATAAAATACATAATTAAAAACTTAGTATTACATAACGGCACAGATTTATAGTAGAAAAGGCAAAGACATAAAAAGATTATTAAATACTAGTACTAAAAAAATGGCACAGGATTTATAGTAAAAAAGGTATAGGCATAATATATATGATTAAATACTTCGTAAAACCAAAACAGCACAGGATTTATAGTAATAATGGCACAGCCATAATATATATGATTAAATACTTAGTACAACAAAAACAGCACAGTATTACTAGTGGAAACTGCATAGAAATAGTAATAGGATTTATAAACTAGTCATCCAAAACGGCACAGGATTACTAGTAGAAACAGCAAAGACATAGTAATAGGATTTAAATACTAGTACAACAAAAACGGCACAGTATTACTAGTATAAAATGCATAGACATAGTAATAGGATTTAAATACTAGTCATCCAAAAATGGCACAGGATTACTAGTAGAAATGGCACAGACATAGTAATAGGATTCAAATACTAGCCATCCAAAAACGGCACAGGATTACTAGTAGAAATGGCATAGACATAGTAATATAATTTAAATGCTAGTAATCCAAAAACGGCACAGGATTACTAGTAGAAATGGCATAGACATAGTAATAGGATTTATATACTAGTAATCCAAAAACGGCACAGGATTACTAGTAGAAACAGCATAGACATAGTAATAGGATTTAAATACTAGTAATCCAAAAACAGCACAGAATTACTAGTAGAAACAGCATAGACATAGTAATAGGATTTAAATACTAGTAATCCAAAAACGGCACAGGATTACTAGTAGAAATAGCACAAGTAAAATATGTAGAACAGCATTTAGAACAGCATTGACTTTTTTATAAATGGGATGGCCAGATATAAATTTTTATATATATAGATGGCTATTTTAAAACTCAAATTTATTTTGTTTAATTATTGGAGATAATAATTCCAAGCGCAAATTTTAAAATTAATTGTAAACATTGAATTTGGGGGAAAATGGATCCCACTGTGACTGGGTCCCTACTGTGACAGTCACAATTATTATAACTAGGATTTAATTTTACAAAACAGGAAAGTAATGTCTTCCCTGAGTCTCTTATCCTCCCCCTCAGTGGATAATGAGTTAAATTTGACTAAAATGACTAACTTTGCAGCATATAGGGTCCTAGGAAACCACTCAATGTCTTCAAGGGAAACTGGTTTCAAGGTTTTATATACTCCCTTACAAGCAAGGCTATATTGAAACTTCTATAAAAATTAAAAAGTAAATAATAAGAGAATAGAGATTTTTTTATCTGTATAGTTGTTAAATAGAGAATTTTATTGAAATTGAGGGCAATATGATTGATATGCTTTTGTCTGGGGCCACTTTTTCTTTCCTGTTTATCCTCTGCAAGATTTAATATTTTTTCAGAACTGGAAGGTTATGGGGGATTTTGTAATATAACCAGGTGAGTTGGTGTATCCATAAATATAATTGAAAGATCCACCACAGTTTAATTTCCTAGACCAGGTTGCTTAAAATTGTTTCTAGGAGGAGCTTCTTATTCTCGATCTTATCTTCTAAGACCTTACTAAATGAAGTCCATTAGTTTTAGATTTATGTTTTGCATCCTCAGCTTCTTGGTATAGAAGTTTGAGGTTTTAGTAAAACTTTTAGATTAAGGGATTATATAAGATTGGAATTAGGACCATTGATATAGATTTTAGACCCAATGGGAATTGAGTTTATTTTTTTGGAGGGGCAAGTGCTAAAGAATCCCAAAAAAATTCAATTTTAGTTGATTAAGGTCACTCTTTTTAGCTGACTTATCAATAAATTAAATATCTATGGTTGTTGTTCTTTTCTTGAATTTTTTATGAAAGACTTGTTTAAATTTTCCCTCTTTCAAAGAGGGTAGAATTATCCTTAACTCTTTCTTTAAATTAACAACTACTATTGTTCTCAAAAGTATTGCAATCTTTTAAAACTAAATTCCACATGGGAACATTAATTTGGGTGAAACAATTTCCTATTGAAGTGATTCATTTGAGGTAATCTGCTTTAATAAAACCTAAAAACAAAGAACTTAGCTGCCCTTGAGGTAGTCAAAGAAAATTTTTATACATGATGTTGTCTAGAGGGATTGTGTGTGGCTTGAGCTACAGTAATTATAATAAAACTTCTACTATTGCTCGCCCAATCCTACATTAGGTTAGTAATATCCATTGTCCTTAATTATTCCAATGATTTCCATACTTATTATCAGGGTCACATTAAGATGATCATTTTTCTCCAATCAGAACCTTAGGATCTCCCTTCCGTTTTCCCTACATCTCAAGGCAACCCTCTTTTGAGATTCCTTCTTAAGTTTGTTTCTGTAATAAAGACTTACTATTGATTTCTCATTTAATATGACTTTTTTCAACTTTCATGTACTCCTGACCAATGATACAACATTACACATTGACCATAAAGTCTGTATGGCCAAGAGGGATAAGGGGGTTTCTATAATAAAAGCTTCTGGAAGGGATAGTCATTCTAAACTTGAAGCAGTGAAAGTTTTGAGTAAACTAGCCAGATCCTTATGGAAACCAAAAGGATAAGTGGAGTATTACAAGTATGTTTTAGATGTCACATGAGGGAAAAAACCTTTTAATGCTACTATGTTATAGAATATGTTATGCACAAGCCCTTGTTAAGGAATATTTTTGACTATAGGAAAAAAAACTATACATGATAAAAAATTTATATAACAGATAAGTCATTATAGGATCAATTTTATAACTAAGATAATCTAAAATTGTGAGCTAATAGTACAAGAATAATCTAGTGGATCCTAGCTTGTGACTAAGGTTGGTTGGAATTTGATCTTTTTGTCCATTGAAGCTTAAATTTATCAACTAGTGTTATGAATCTAAATTAGTTCCACAGCATCAGCTTCTACTATCTATATAAACTTAGATTCAAAATCTAATCCTAAATAAAAAATACAACAAATTAGAAAAAAAGATGATTTCTCTTATTTAGAAGAGATTTATATAATGACTATGATATTGTGTAAAGATATATCCATAATAACTATTTTACTTCTTTTGTTTAAAAATTTAATATTTTAACATATAGAAGTACATAAATTTTATATAGTAATAGCCATAGGTGATTAAGTTTTTTTACAGAATTTCAAACTTTAAATTACTTTCACTCTGAGATCCGCTGATAAATCTATCATTCCTTCTCTCTAATCAATAACAATTTTCTTTATTTCATTAAATATTGTGACCATCCTGACAGGTTTTTGTCATGACAGGTTACAAATCTGACAATTTTCTAGTCTCGGATCCATATGAAGTTTGTGGATTGAATTTTGGATGTAATTCTTAAAAAAATTAAATTTACATAAGCCATATATTTTATACGGAGGCTTTTGAGTTTACATGTATTTGAATGACAATTTTTTAGTTTGAGAGCTGTACATTCATTAAATATTTCTACAACTAAATTTTCAGCCAATCATATTGCTTAAATCATAATTAAAATTTGGAACAAAATTTTCAAAAAAGTTTTATTGTTAACTTCAAAATAAAATACCTATAAATTGAAACCATTAAAATATAACAATTTTAAACTATAAAAAATGTCAAATATTATGAAAATGACTTATAAGAGGCGGGAAATCTTAAATTTTTACCTAGAGATAATAGTCTTTGCTAGTGTCACCAATAAAGTTCTTAGAACAGCCTTTGAAAGAAGAGCTAAAAGGTTTGTGGTAGACCCTAGAACTAAAGTTTCTAAAGTATAAAAGGTCAGATAATATTTCTTTATGTTTCTTTACTGTGGAAGAAGTTGAGCATAGAATTCAATATATTGATTATATGCATGATAAAGCAGGAAATTTTTGGCAAGATCCTCTATATGATCTTATCAAAAGAGAAACCTATGTTATAACTAAAGAACAAATAGTCAAGAGGATCAAATTATGTGAGCACTGCATGGAGAAAGCTACTATGGCAGCTTGTCCTCCCATCACTCCTATTATAGCTGAAAGACCTAGGGAGAGATACCTAGCTGATTTAATAGATTTGTGTTGTTACCATACCTATAATAAAGGGTACAATTGGATGTTTGTGATGGTAGACTCTTTTTTAAATTTGCTTTCACTGTTGCTTTAGAAAGAAAAGTTGTCAAAGACACTTTTTTTACTTTTCAAACAATCTATGGAACATTTGGGGCTCCCTATATTCTCCCTACTGACAATGGAAAGGAGTTTGTTAACACTCAAGTTGCAAGTCCTATGTGAGGAATTTAGCATAGTACACATTAGAGGTTGTGCTCGCTGTCCCTTGGATCTAAGGACAGATTGAAAGGCTCAACAAAACACTCAACAATAAACTAAGTGTCACCCTTAGATCCTGTGGTCTTGGCTTTAAATAGACACTCATTTTGCAAGGAAATGACTTACGTCTATAACCAACTTAGACATGAAACTACTAAAGACAATCCCTTTGAGTTGTTTTTTGGCAAAAAAAATCCGTGAAAATATCCCAGATGGAAGAATCAAAGAACTCTATGACGGCTCCCCTGAAGAATTAGATGGAGTTGATGAATCAATCCGTGAAGGTGAACCTGAGATAGCCCTAGGAGAAATTACAGACAATGAGCCTGTTGTCTCTATAAGTGATGATGAGCCCTCTGAGATTGAATCAAAAATAGCTTGAAAACGAGCCAAGGCTGTTGTGGCCATCCATAAAGCAGCCAAAAAGATGAGTGACAGAACCAAGTGGAGGCTTGAAAGCCTGGGATTCTCTATTGGAGATTATGTCTATTTAAACCTGGATCATGATAATGATACTAAGACCCGCCAAAGATCATTCATGGAGACAGAAATGGTTGTCTATTATGTGAGTAATGTTGAAGAGGGATATTGTGTTGATCTTATATCACGTGACAACCTAACTAAGGAGATATAAAAATATTCACATAAACCGGCTCACCAAGCTTCCTGATAGACTAACCCAATAATCAAGTCAAGTTTATTTTAATCATCTAGATTTTGATGATGATGATGAATAGAAAAAAAGTGCTTAAAATTTAAATTTATTTATTAAATTAGAGTTTAATAAAAGCATTGGAAGTATAAACCAAAAAAAAATATGAAATAAATAAAAAAAACTTATAATGTAAAAAGACTTTATTTGTTTGTTTTCTGAGAGAAAAAGCAAAAAGCTCACTAATGTGATAATTTCTAAGTTTTCCCAGCAAAAAATATGGGGCCAGATCATGCTCATCATTTAAAGCCATTTGAGGTAAATAGGAAGTACAGTTAAGACGTCATGACCAAAGATTGTCTCAGGGGATTTTCTAGGTGTGTAAATCCCGGCAGTACAGTGGCATATAACATCAGGTTTTCAACACTACCAATTTCTTTATGTTCCCTGGTAATGGATCTAATGTCCAAAAAATGTTACCGGTGGTTACATACTCTAAGACATAAAAGAAAGTAATTTTGTAAACTTGTAAAACAGAGCATTTTCATGTATAAGCATAAAAAGTTAAAAATTATAAAAAATAAAAACTATATACTAAAAAATTAGAATAAAATAAGATTGGTAAAAGCTATAATTTATTGTTTATCAATTTCCAATTCTTCAATATAAGTGTGTGTAACCAAAGCAGACACCATATAAGGAAAAATATAGGCTGCATCAAATGCAGCTTCATAGCAAACTACTGGGGTCTGCATAGTCCAGTCTTATAGAAAAACCTTTTCAGGAGGCATCACATGTGTATATAGACTAGCAAAGATAAGAGCATTCAAGATTATGTTCTCCTTAGGTCCATGACTTTCTAGCAATGAAGTCAGTTTGGTAGTCCAGTCCAACCAAGATTGGAATGTTCCCAAATGATGGACTATCAAATTTTTGATATTTAGCCGTGCCAATTATTTGAAGCATCAATTGACCCAAGGAGATAAGGATATATGCCTGTACATTCCTAAAGTTATATGGGACTCTAGCCAATAAGCCATTAAGGAACTTGAAAACCTGAGACTGCTTCTGGCCACCTAGAGTATGGAATTGCTTAGACACTGTCACATCTCTATGACCAGCCCAGGAATGAGTAACCTCTAGTAGCATCATCTGGGCATTCTGGACATTTTCCAAACAAGCTGGGAAAAATGTTACCAAACAACGGAATCAATCCATTAAGAATGTGTTGCAGTGACCCAGTTCAATGTGACAAGGTTCACTATTCAGTTTATCAACCCAAACTGAACCTTCAACTGTTTTCATGGTTGAATTACATAGCAAAACAAAGTCAATCAGATTCCCATTCTTGACGTCCTCTGGGATTAAACCTAGGAGTTTGGTTCCATTGACAACACAAAATTTTTCCCATTCAGTTACCCCTTCTTCTCAGGATGAGACGTACTCATTCAAGGAAGGCCAGCATTGTTGGTCAATCATGTTTGCATTATAATGGGCTAGTTGTCCCTTGGTGTATTCAGTACTGGGGGTAACTTCAAGATCCCCAACATAAGCTTGAACATACATGGCTCCAGAGGATTTAGGAAGCTCAGTCAAATCATCATTGGAAAAAGGAAAACTAGGTACACAATTTTCTGTTGCAACCTGTAACACGGAGATTAGCTCTAAGAAAGGATCACTGTGGTCTTTAGATCCTTCTGGATAAAGTAACAAGGTTGCTCTAGGCCCAGATACTAGGTAGGATCCTCCATATGACCTTGAATTTTATTGGTGTTTGACATCTGATTCAAAACCACTGCTTGAAGCTTGGGAGTCTTAAAGATTTGACCTGGGGGGCCACTTGAGATAGACCCTCTTCAAGGAACTTCACTTGAGTTGTCTCCCCATCAACAAGAGAAAAACTGGGTAGATGAGGACTTATGATCTTAAGTGCCCCCCAGACAGGAGCAACCAACAGTTCCTGATCTAATTCACTAAGCGCTGAGAACTGGTCTTGAAGACCATCCACTTGTTCATTCTCTCCTCTTTTCATTCTGAGGATCTCTTTAACAGTTCCAATGGACTCAGTTGTGGTGAGTAAAGTATTAACTTGAGTTTGATGTTGATCAAGTGCGCTTATCAAGTTAAAGTTTTCCAATCCGGTATATTCAACTCTTCTGAAACCTGAAGCATCTTGGAAAGTTGAAGGGTTCATTTTTTAAATTAAATTTCTTATGATAAAACTCAAAGAATTGATAAAAGATATAAATTTTGGCTAAAATTCTTTTACCCAATATCTTATTTATTAGCGCACAATCAATCTTAATTTTGCAATAGCATTCAAACTACAATTAATTAAGCTTGTTATCACTATTACTTTTATTAAACTTTATTTTGTATTCTAGTGTTGCGGTACAAATTCCAATCCTTGAAATTTGCAACACGCCTAAACCCGGTTAAAGATACAAGGATCAAATCTGTTCAACAGTCAGCAAGCGCTAGGGTCCACCCAAACAACCTAAACTGATCCGTCAAATTGTTCCTGTCCTTACATACACTTTATTTTACTTCAAATATGGTTCCTTAACGGAGGTCTATTAAGCCAAAAATCTTAGTTTCTTGTTAGAATCTTTTTATTGGCCTCTGTTATGGTTCCTTAATAGAGGTCCATTATGTATCATAGAGGAAAGTCTATAATAGTCCCTAGATGGACCTCTGTTATGGTTCCTTAACAGAGGTCTATTAAGTTAAAAATCTTAATTTCTTGTTAGGATCTTTTATTGGCCTCCGTTATGGTTCTTTAACAAGGGTCCTTTATGGATCATAGAGGAAATTCTATAATAGTCCCTAGATAGACCTCTGTTATGGTTCCTCAACGGAGGTCTATTAAGTTAAAAATCCTTATTTCTTGTTTAGGATCTTCTATTGGCCTCTGTTATGGTTCCTTAATGGAGGTCCTTTATGTATCATAGAGGAAATTCTATAATAGTCCCTAGATGGACCTCTGTTATGGTTCCTTAACGGAGGTCTATTAAGTTAAAAATCTTGGTTTCTAGTTAGGATCTTTTATTGGCCTCTGTTATGGTTTCTTAATGGAGGTCCTTTATGGATCATAGAGGAAAGTCTATAATAGTCCCTAGATGGACCTTTGTTATGGTTCCTTAACGGAGGTCTATCTAGGGACTATTATTTACTTCCATCTATTATCCATAATGGCCCCCCATAAATGAACATCTAACAGTTTGCATGCCAAATTTTAGCTAGGGTTTATTATGGTAAAGATCTCTCTATTGTTTTACTTCCTATTGAAAAAAGATTTACAATTGAGGCAAACTTATAAATACTATTTGTTTTTAGTTGGAAAAAATCCAGGTAGATACTCAGTTTTATTGAATATAACACCCTCAAAATTGAATCTCAACTGAATCTGATTTGATTGAGATTTGATTTCAAAG
>CAOJZF010000102.1:0-10115 GCA_948465475.1 Thalpophila matura
CCACACACATATCTGCAACAACTTGTCACATACTTACAAAAAAATCATAAAAATATAAATTTTTATCATAATTGATTTTTTTTAGGTGATTATATGTGAACACTAACTAAGATAAGTGATAGAAAACAAATTTAATACCATACTAATGATTCTTTTATTTGAAAAGTTAGAAACAGATTGAAATTAAAATTTGCACTATTATATTATATAAAATCAGATATGGATAAAACATCTAGCCTTTTTGTGATTTGAATTTAACTATGAGATTAATTTTAGGAATGTTATACTCAGATATTGCCAACTCTCTATCTAAGCTCCATTTATATTTTTAACAGAATTGATTTATGACTGAATTAATGTTAATGTTCTTTAAAAAGTATATTATTATAAAATAACCAAATTGTAATAAATATGATATTAAATTGATCAATTATACTTTAATAGAAAGATTGGTTTTTTAGAGTTTTAGATAATTTTATAAAAAATAGTTGATATATAAGACTTGCATTAAAATAATTTTAATAAGATCACAAAATGGCTTAATTGGTTGGAGACGCTTACAAAAAGTACCATAAGGCATTGCTTGACTTGAAAGCCAGTAAAGACAAGATTGAGAGTCTTATAAAAATCATCTAAGAAAAAAAACAAAGACAGTGAAGTGTTTAAAACAAACTGGAAAATTTATATCAAACTTGACCCAGTCAAGAGGCAAAAGGCTCAATTCCTGCTACTGGACTTTTTGGAAGTTTTTATTGATGCCTTGATTGCCAAGGGGAGTGATAAAACATCCTTTGCTATAATCTAAGGAAGAAAAGAGTTTATTGATCTAATGGTACTGAAAGTGTCCCCAAGTCCTGAACCAGAACCTAATGCAGAAGAGGGGGGTGCTTCTAATGATAAGGAGAAGGAAAATGAACAAACCGCTGAAACCATAGATCCTGGTAGAGGTAATGATGAGGAGGGCACTAGAAACAAAGAAGCAAGTGGTTCAAAAACAGTGATGCAACCCATAAGGAAGAAGCAAAAAGTGGACAATCAAAGAGATAAGGTGCTGGAACTTAAACCACCTATTGCGGAGAGAATTTTGGATCCTGTTAATACAATTAGTGGGCAAAACAATGTACAAGGCCAAAAACCTCTTGCTAGTAGATTAGCCACTAAAATTACTGGTAAGTTTTTTTTTTAGATTGCTACTGATTTTTTTTTAGCAAATGACATTGAAATTTCAAAAAAGGGACAGAAGTTTGTATGGTTGGAGGATAAAGTGCAACCAGCTACCTACCCTGTGTACCCATCTGCTCTTTTCAATAAAACTGCTATGGAGTCAATGAAAAAAGCAATCCTCTCAAAGAAAGTGGTAAAGTTTGATGAATACCTGAAAAATGCAAAATTGGAGGCATTCGCTTGGCACCAAGACGGAAAAGAAAACAAAAAAAAAAGATTCCTCCCTATCAAAGCTATACCCCTGGTGAAAACATTATTGATTTTATTCTTTTGGTCATGCAAAAAACCCCATTTGAAAGCACAGTAAAATGGGTGAATTCTTTTAACAACTACCAGATACCTGTCCACAACAATCATGCTCTCAGTTTTATCTCTATTTTTTATGGCTGTTTGACTACATTTCACAGGATGACTGGAAAAAATGTTAATAATGCCAGGCTTCTAATCTATGAAGTTTCATGTGCTTGGTCTAAGCCTTATGAGACTGTGAACTAAGCAAGATTTGTTGATACCCGGTATAGTAATGAAGCAGCAATTAAGAATTTGTACAATTCTTTGTTTCAACCAAAGCCCAGCTTTGAAATGGCAAATTCTATATGCTTGTAGTTATGGGGATTACCATGATCTAAAAAAAATAGGAAATACTTGGGACCAGACTGAAATTGCTTATGGATCAGATTCTATATGTATGTTATTAGATGGGGTCCAGGTCTTCACTGATAGTGTTCTTGAAGAAATTGGTAGTGTTGAAAACCTGATGTTGAATGCCATTGTACTGGATGGGACTAACACACTTAGAAAATCACCTGAGACCATCTTTGGTCATGACATCTTTACTGTACTTCCAGTTTTGCCTTGAATGGCTTTGAATGATGAGAGTGATCTGGCTCCATATTTTTTTCTAGCAAAGCTTACAAATCATCACATCAGTGAGCTTTTGGCTTTTCCTCTCAGAAAATAAACAAATAAAGTCATTTTCCAATTATAAGTTTTTTATTTCATTTTATATTTTTTTTGGTTTATTATTTCAATGCTAAGAAACGTTAATTTTTAAAAAAAGACTATTATTAAATTTTAGAACACTTTTTTTATTCATCATCATCATTTCCATCTACATTTTTAACATAAACTTGACTTGATCCTTGGGTTAGTCTATCAGGAAGCTTGGTGAGCTGGTTTATGTGAATATTTTTCATCTCATCAGTTGTATTGTCATGGGATACAAGATCAACACATTATCCCTTTTCAACATTACTCACCTAATAAACAACCATCTCTGTCTCTATGAATGGTCTTTGGTGGGTCTTAGTATTATTATCATGATCTGGTATTAAATAGACATAATCTCCAAGAGAGAATCCCAGGCTGTCATGCCTCCACTTGGTTCTGTCAACCATCTTTTTGGCTGCTTCATGGATGTTCACAATAGCCTTGGCTTGTTTTTGAGCTGTTTTTGATTCAATCTCAGGGGGCTCATCATCACTTACAGAGACAACAGGCTCATTGTATGTAATTTCTCCCAGGGGCATCTCAGGTTCACCTTTACAGATTGATTCATCAACTCCATCTAATTCTTCAGGGGAGCCATCATAAAGTTCTTTGATTCTTCCATCTGGGATGCTTTCACGGATTCATTTGTTAAAAAACAACTCAAAAGGATTATCTTAAGTAGTTTCATGTTTAAGTTGGTTATAGATGTAAGTTATTTCCTTGCAAATAAGTGTCCATTTGAAGTCAAGACCATGGGATCTTAGAGTGGCACTTAGTTTAATTTTGAGTGTTTTGTCAAGCCTTTCAACCTGTCCTTGGATCCAAGGACATCAAGCATGACCTCTAATGTATTTTATGCTAAATTCCTCACATAGACTTGCAACTTGGGTGTTAACATACTCCTTTCCATTATCAGTATGGAGAATGATAGGAGCCCAAAATGTTTTTTAAAATTGTTTAAAAGTAGATAAAATTTTCTTTGACAACTTTTTTTCTAAAGCAATAGTAAAGGAAAATTTAGAAAAAGAGTCTACCATAACTAACATTCAATTGTACCCTTTAATATGGATATGATGACAACAAAAATCTACTAGATTAGCTAGGTATCTCTCCCTATGTCTTTCAACTATAATAGGAGTGGCGGGAGGACAAGTTGCCATATTAGCTTTCTCCATGCAGTGCTCACATAATTTGATCCTCTCAACTATTTGTTCTTTAGTTATACCATAGTTTTCTCTTCTTATAAAATCATATAGAGGATCTTGCCCAGAATGCCCTTCTTTATCATGCATATAATCAATATATCAATTTCTATGCTCAACTTATTCCGCAGTAATAGAATGTTAAGAAATATTATTTGACCTTTTATACCTTAAAACTTTAGTTCTAGGGTCTACCGCAAACTTTTTAGCTCTTATTTCAAAGGCCATTCAAAGAACTTTGTTGGTGACCCTAGCAGAGACTATCTTATATAGGTAGAAATATAATATTTCCTGGTGTTCCTTATAACTCATTTTCATAATATTTAACATTTTTATAGTATAAATTATTATATTTCAATGATTTCAATTTATAGGTATTTTACATCAAAGTTAACAATAAAAAACTTTTTTAAAAATTTTGTTTCAAATTTTAATTGTGTTTTAAGCAATCTGATTGGCTGGAAATTTAAATGTAGGAATATTTGATGAACATGCAGCTCTCAAACTAAAAAATAGTCATTCAAATACATGCCAACTCAAAAGCCTCTGCAGAAAATATATGACTAATGTAAATAAAATTTTTTGTAAAATTACATCCAAAATTTGATCCACAAACTTGAAATGGATTCAAGACCAAAAATTGTTGGATTCATAACCTGTCATGACAAAAACCTGTCAGGACGGTCACATTTATTATTCATGTAAAACTAAACACTATATACTATCTAATACCAATTTTGATTCTTATAGATACTCTAAATTAGAATATACTATATTTTGAAATGACAAAATTTATATAAGATAAAGAAACAGAAAACTGTTATAATGCTTAAGTCTTTTTTAAGATAAACTAAAAAATTATTTGCTTTAAAAATTTATATTATATATGGACTATTCTACTTATTTCAGCCAAATATCAATTATAGTTTTAGTTTGAAGCGGCTTAATACTATAATTGATTTTAAAGATCAGTTTTATTAATAGAAATCTTCTAATAATTAAGATAGATTTTATTTCAAAATAAATTCTTAGGTTCAAATTGTTATCTTTTTAAAATCAATGAAAATAAATAGATTTTTAGAAGTTAAATTTAGTAAACTAATTTTTTCTTTTTTCTAATTTTTTTATTGGGTGTTCCAAGTCACTAAGGTAATTTTGTTCAAATGGAACTTAATCATGGAAATGATTATAAGATAAGAAACAAAAACTCTATGATTTCAATTTATATCACTGGAGTTCTTTTTATTGAATATGAATATTGATAAATTAAAAGTAAAGCAACTTTAAAGTACTAGTTGATTTATGATTATATTCTGGCCCCCATATTAATTATCCATCTTATGATAGAGGATATCATTTAGAAAAACTAAAACATGAAATTGATATACAGATTTTAAGATTATATTGATGGTGCACTCTTATGATTATCTAGATTAAGAAATAGACTTATAAGTTAACATTTAGAACTAGTACTAGTTAATATTTCTCAACTCATAGATACTATAGTAACTAATAAAAGGCTAAGCAGGCTTTTTCTAATTTTAGTTGCAGGATTTTTTCTCCAAAAAAAGTCTTAACCAGTTAGTTTTGTATTGTTTAATTATAGCTTCTGAGTTACTTTCAGCTGTCTTAGTATAATAATTTTATAGAGTTTTTAATTAATTAATAATTCAGGTACTAAAAAAGAATTTAGTCAATAATTTTTATCTATTAGTAATTTTATTTGGTTTTATTATTTACATAATGAGTTTTAATATTGCCTCTGGATAATTATTAGTCATATTTTAAGTATTTATATACAACTTAAGTGTATTTTTGTGATAATAAATAAGTGATAAACTTGAATTTGATTATTCTTATTTATTTTTCAGACTAAAAAATCACTTCATTGGTATCAAATACAGATGTCATTTTACAAAATGTGAGTTCAACCAAATTGACATTGCACAGTAACATGCAATAATTTTAATTAGATTAAAAACTATTGCCTTTTAAACACTTTTTTTATACTACTAAAGGAAACAAAATCCTGCTGTATTTCACATTTTTATAAAATCAAATAAAACGGGTTGGTTATTAGCTTTTTTATTCTAAATTAATTAAAAAACCTTGTGAAGATTTACCAAAGAATTTGAGAAAAGTATAATACACTTTGCTAAAGAAAAAAAGTACATCTAAAAATAAACAAAATAAAAAATATTTACTTAGTTATTAGATACTATTAAAAATTCATCATAGCATCATTTACAAAAAAAAATTTCTAAACAATATCTTATTTTAAAATTACCATTATTTATTTTTTAAGGCTAGTTTTTTTTGCTTAGACTAATTTAATGTAGTTTTTTTGGTTCATATATAAGGCCCTCAATGATGAGAGCATAACTCTTTTATAGATATATGGGCATTAGTCTAAATTACTTTGGAAAATTTATCTCTAGAATTAAACCCTTAGTCTAATCTCTTGTAGGAAAAGGTATAAAATTCATAAACTTGTTTTTTATATAATTAGGATTTACTACACCATGCCTTAAATCTGGGCTGCTAAGTTATCCTTTAGATTGATTGTTTATATCAAAATAATTAGAATAAAAAATTGATCTAGGAAATCATAAAAATAAACTTGCAAAAAAAAGCAATAGTTAAAATTTGTCTAGTATATATAAATACCAATATTTCTAGTATATCTTGTTTGGATGCTCCAAATTATATTCTTAAACAAAGTGCAATTTCTTCAGGGCTGATATAAAAAAAGTGATACTAAACTGGTATAGCTGAAAATAACATAGTATCCCAAGAAGCATAAATTTTATTTCATATCTATATCTAAAAAAGATTGGAAAATGATTTTTGTTAAAGCATATATCAAATTAATTAAAAAATTTAAAGACTAATTTCAGCATTGTTTGCCATATTTCCAAGACTGTTGTAATCTATCAAATCATTGTATAATTTATTTAGTTTATTAGTTCAACCTATCTTACTATTGCACATATTTTTAACATTATTTTAACTAATTTCAGTACTTTTCAAGCAATTTATCTATTGCTTTGATCAAATGCACAGGAAAAAGCAAATAGATTTGCTGCTTTATCAATTTTCTTTACTCTATCAATAAAATATGCTACAGTTTATCCAGAAAAATGGTTTACATCCAGTTTTTAAATAGTTTTAATCATTTCAATCTTTATTAACTAATATGGCTCAACTTAATTTCTTATTTAAATAATTTTATATTAGCTGATGATATTACAGTTATTTAAATAATATTATGATTCAAAATTCATGTGCTATATTAGAAATATAATATTTTCTAAAATTTATAAGTAACTTATTTTCTGTAGGTTCTTTATGATTCAAGTATATATCTTTAATTTATAATATAAAGTATTGTTGAAAATTTTAGGATAACAAATATTAAAGGTTGATTTTTATAACCTTTAAATCTATGTTAGTAGTAAAATTAAACTCATATACATAAGGATAAGATGATAAAAAATACAAAAAAAAATTATCACATTTTATAATCATTAGATTAATTACAGTAATAATTCACTAGAATACTTTGATCTTGAGACAATTTAGTTTAGATATAATTTTTCTAGTTTATTTTATCAAGCACAAATTCAAATAAGATAATGTTCCTTTATAAGCAGCAATTTATAGCAATAATAGAAGTGACTGTAGTTTTTCATTAAGCTCTTATAGAATGTTTTTTTATAATTAAGAGATACTAATATGTATTTGTTCAAATGGCACAGAAATTTTAATATCAATAATATCTGACTTTTCTCAGAACCAACAACTCTCATCTTAAGTTAATTTAAAATCTCTACAACTCTAAGCAACATAACTATGACTGATATAGCTTTAGTACAATCTAGTTGCCTTAATTGTTTTTAGTCATCCATAACATTGTTGAATCACAGCTTTATGTCATGATCGCAGAGGGTAATTGATGGTTTTTATAGGCAAAGATAACAAAATGTCAAATAGTGATAACTAGTTGAAATTATATTAAAAAAAAAGTAAAAATTTATCAGATTTAAATCTGGAAAATTATAGTAGGGAGAAATTTCAAAGGAGGAAAGAGGATCATTTTATATGGATCATTGGTATGCCTCCCTAATATAATGTAGTAGCCAATTAAAAAATGAGTGCAAGATTGATGCTAAAACACCACCTTCACCTTAAAAAATAAATCTAAAAATTTATAGTAGATTTAGTAGGGATAGTCAGGTTAGAGAGGATACTTTGGGCTTTGTAATGGATTAATTGCTTATCTGTGGCCAGGAGTTGAAATCTCCAATGAGCTTTATGGGACTTAGCCAGTAAAATCTAATCATGGTGAAGCATGTGATCAGTAAGGTTTGGTGGTAAAGCCCACATTGTATGTTTTGAACTTGGGATGCACTTTGACTATTAGGAACAGGCCAATCTTCTTTGGCTGGAGTTTACTTTTGATTTGATTGACAACCTAGACTTCATCACCCTGTTTGAGTGGCTGATCAAGTTTTATTTGGGTTTCCTTAATCTGTCTATGTTTGCAAGTCTTTTGGGTTTTCCCAGATTAACTTCATGGTATCCAAGGTAGGGTCAGGCATTGATTCTAGGATCTACAGATGCACTGAGGTTCCTTGACAAGTGAGATCTGGTTTGGTACCAATGGCTAATTTAAACGGACTATTTTTGTGCCTCAACTAATTCTAATCCTACACACTGTGAGAGCCAGATAAAGTTTTTGGGCCTAGTTTGTTGGCTTGTCTTTGGACAATTAAAAAAAATATTCCATAAGGGACCTGTCAAGCCGCTCAACACAGCCATTGACTTGAGGGCAATAATGGGTGGTAATAGTGTGTTAAATACCCTTAGTTCCTAAGTATGCTTTAAAATTGGAATCAATAAGTCTCAACCCACCGCTGGTTATCAGGAATTCTGGGGTTCCAAACCTTCCTAAAATCTATTTACCTATGAACCAGCGGATGTTGTCACCATTATAGAGTTTGACTGCCTGCGCAACAGGCCAACAGGCTGCATAATAAATGGCAGTGATTATGAGCCTTTTCAGGTTGAGTCATATTACTAGAATTGGTCCACAATGTCTAGGGCCCATGTATTAGACAGCTTGGTAAAAGATACTGGAATGATAAATTTGGGGGAGTTTTTCTTTTCTTAAATTGCTTGCATACCTCACATTGTTCTAAGACCTCCTTGATATCCTTCAACATAGAGCTCCACCAGAATCTGGTTTAATATACTTGTAGAGGTTCCTGGCCTTGATGTGCCCAAGTTGTTGGTGTTATTTGAGTATGGTGTCAACTGTTGGGTGATTAAGATGTAGGGTACAGAGGTTTTATTCTTAAGAATGCGGTGAAGTGTTCTGTACTTGTTAGTAAGATGGTGATAATTATTAGCAACCATGTCAATGGTTTGGACTGAGGTACCTTTGAGAAATTTGTTTCCAGGTTATCATAATGAGGAGTGCCCAATATGGGTCAACTTCTTCTTGACCATTGGAGTTTTGGCTGTAGAGGCAAGAGAGGGTGTTGTCAATTACTAATTCCTTAATGGGTTCATATCTAATTTAACAATGAAATGTTGAATGAGGTTGAGCCAGGCAGCTTGTCTTTTTAATGTTTTGGCCTAGTCTTGAAGAAGATTGACAACTTATGGTTGTTGAGGGCCTCAAACTTGCTGCCGCTTTCCAGGCAACATTGCCATTTCTTGAGGCAGTGAATAAAGGCTAGCAACTCCTTGTTGTGAATAAGGTATCATCATTCCCCATCTTTGAGTCTTTGTGACTTGTAAGCCACAGGTAGTAATTTTCCACTAGGCACCTTGATTTAAAGTACTCCACCAATTTCTGAGTCTGAAGCATATATCTCTACCTCATACTGACCATTGGCTATTGGGTACTGCAGTATGGGGGCGGTCAACAGTTGTTCCTTAAGCTGTCTGAAGTTGAGGTCACAGAGTGGGACTCATTTGAAGGTCTTAGTGGAACCTGTTAAACAGTTGAGTGGGCCGTCAACTTGCTACAATGAGGGATGAGCTTACAGTTATATGCCACCACTATCAAAAACGTTTGGATGTCCTTTTGTTCTGTGGTTTTGGCATGGCCTGCATATAACAGAACTTCACTGGATCTGTTTTATGCCATCTTTGGTGAAAATAAGACCAAGGAAGCTTATCTCTTCCTGGAAGAAACTACACTAAGCTGGCTTTGCAGAGAGCTCGGACTGCTTTAGGACCTGCAACAGTGACTTGACATCCTTTAGGTGTTAATTCCAGGTAGTACTGTAGATGATTATATCATCAAGGTATATTAGACTTGTTTCCCAATATGTTTTATAAATATTTTATTGATGAGCATGGCAAAGGTTGAGGGGGTGTTGGTAATTCTGAAATTAAGTACCACACACTTGTTGGAGCCATACTTGGTCCTGAAGACTGTTTTTGGAATGTCCTCCTCTTTGACCCATATCTAGTTGTAGTTGCTCATTAAGTAGATCTTGCTTAAATAGCAGTTAGGACCAAGCTTATTAAAAACTTTTCCACCAAAAAAAGAGGGCACTTATTTTTGATAGTGACTTAATTAAGTTTATAGTAGTCAGTCATAAGTCTCAACAAGTCATCCTTTTTAGAGACAAAAAACACTAAAGCTCCAAACAGTGATTGAGAGGGCTGGATGGCGCCTTCCTT
>CAOJZF010000103.1:0-22441 GCA_948465475.1 Thalpophila matura
CACCTATAGCTGTTAAAGAGGCATTGGTTTGCACTATGAACTGTTTATCAAAATCCGGATACATTAGTATTGAAACAGTTATAAATCTCTTCTTCAATGAATTGAAGGCTTAAATACATTCTTCATTCCATAGGAAATGCAAGTTTCCTTTGAGGAGATGAAAAAGGGGCCTGGAAATTTGTGCAAATTGGGTATGAGTGTTTGGTGATAACCTCTCATCCTAAAAATACTTGGATGTCCCTTTTATTTTTGGGCTTGGCTATTTTCTTTATGGCTTCCAGTTTGCTCTCCTGTGGCTGGAGGCCCTCCTGGTTTATGATATAACCAAGGTATTTTAATTGTTTCTTGAAGTGGCATTTTTTAGCCTTCAACTTCAGTTTATTTTGGATAGCCTATGGAACACCTCTCTAAAATGATCTAGATGTTCACTGAAAGTCTTGGAGAATGCATTTATGTTATCCAGATATGTTAATACACAGGACATCTTTATATCTGAGAGTATGTTATCCATGGTCCTTTGGAAGGTGGCTGAGCATTACATAGTCCTTGTGGTATTCTGGTAGGCTGGAAAAGTCATTGAGGTGTTAATATGGCCGCTTTTTGCTGGTCCTCCTCAGGCAAGTCTATTTGCCAATAACTGCTCACTAATTCTATGGCACTAAAGTACTTTGCTCCGCTTATTCTATTCAGTGTGTCTGATATACTAGGCAAAGGATAAACATCTTTCCTAGTTATCTCATTGAGACGTCTGTAATCTATCCCTACTTGGTTTGTCCTACCATTTTTCTTAACTACAAGAATGGTGACAACCATGGTGACTTTAGAGGGCTTGATAATTCTGGCTTCAAGTAAATTGTTAATTTCTTGATTAACTTTAGTGTCACCAGCTTGTGACCTTATTGGCCTGCTTCTGATTTGGAGATTGTCCCCTGTGTCAATGTTATGCAGTACATCCTTAGCAACTCCCAGGTCATGTTCATTCTTGGAAAATATGTGAATGAATTCTTTAAATAGGTTAAGAGCTTTTTTTTGGTCTTCTAAGGACTCACCAACTAAATGTTCCTTCTGGATTACGGTACATACTGATTGCTTAGGATAATTTTCAAGAACCATGTCCGCAAATGTACCACAGGGTTTTACATCTAGTATTCTCTGTATCTGCTATGATATTTAAAAATCCTATCATTTGGTTCCTTTTAATATCCATAGTACAGTCAGTGAGGTTCCCTAGTAATACCCCTAATGGTTTTTCTGTGCTGAACATCAATCCAGGGGCTACCCATGGCTCCTTTAGTGTTTTGGACTTGGGATTCACCAGATGTCCATGTGTTCTAGGGGGTAGTTGTAATGTTAATCCAGTGGAGACAATCTTCTGAGAGTATGCTGGGATTTTAACTGGTTTATGGCTCCTTATAGGGATTCCTTTGTGGCAGCTGATATTCTCGGGTAGAGATTTATCTTTTCACAGCTTCTTTGGTATAGTGAACTGGGATTATGCCATCATCATATATAATATTAGTGGTCTGTCCCTTTGAGAGATCTGTTCCAATTTTGTTATATCATGGTAACTGTGTGTCCCATAATAGTGAAGGTTCCTTGTCCAAAGTCAGCTGTGGATAAGTATTGTACCAAGAAGGAGGTTCCCAAAAGGACGTCATAACCATTGCTATCTAGTAGTGTAGCTGGGGCAATCATTTGCATGCTGCCAATTTAGAGGGGTAGAGCGCTATAGGCTCCTAAGCAGTAGTGACTTACTTCCCTACTGTGCCAAACTTCTTATCACACTCTATGTCTGAGGATAGTTTGATCTTTTTAAAGAGCTTGGTGGAGATTATACCTCCAGGTGCTCCTGAGTCAACAACCGCCTTAACCTTAACCTTGTCTTACCCTTAGATCAATATGAGAGCAGGTTGAACCTTCAGGTATAGCAAAGATGTGCTCAGTTTGTGAGAATTGATCAAAGAACTTTCTTAGATTTTTTTCCAGAGAGAGACTGAGTTTGGCCAGTTTATCCAAAGGGAACATTATGAAACCATGATTAAACAAGGAATCAGGTAGTGGTTCATAGTCCATATTAGGGGATAGTCTTTCCAACTCTAGTAATTTGTGAGCGTAAGGTTTTGCAACTTTTTCTCAGCTTCCAACAGATTTTCTTGGGATAGTTGTTGTTGAGACCTAGGCACAGCTAGAATGTCTTGACTAGTAGTATGCTAGATAGATTCATTAATGAAATCTGCATCTCCAGTGATATGAGGCCTTGGTAGTTTAGGTTGCTCATCCTCTCTGAGGTCTTCTAAATCCACTATAATACTGTCATTAGGAACATAGAAGTTATCAGCAAAGTAAATAGTTCCTTTATTTAATTTGCTTGTTTTTTTTCTAAAGATGAGGTCTAGCATAATGGACTTGCTGTTGCTTCTTTTTTCTACAGTTGCTGGTTCTGTGTCCTCTTACCTTACAATGTTCACTAGAAGTTTTTATTGTACTCTTATGTCCTTTTGGGACAATGATGGTTAGAGTCAACTTGTGGATGTAAGGGAGGGCGTGTTTCTCTCTGCTTCTTAGCATGTATCTGTTTCCAGATATCCTCTACCTTTATGGTGAGGTGGTGCATCTGAGGAAACTAGCTATATTGATAGGGTCAGTTTCAATAGCAAGAGTGTGGGTCATTGCTGAGGATAGTTTAGGGAAAGGCCTCACAGCATGAGCCATTGCTGTTCTGCAACTTTCACTAGAGAGACGACCAGCGCCCATGAGCCTTTGTGTAGTGACAAGGTATCTAGTGGCGAAGTCATCTAGAGTTTCATGTCCTGAATCTCAATTTGGAGGAAGAGATCCTTTTGGGAGTCCAGGTATGCATTTGATCCAAATTGTTTAATCAAAGTGTCCTCTTACTCTCTGGAAATGTAATCTTCTTTCTTTGTACCTGGGGCTAGACAATATCTTTATGAACCCCTTGGAGAGTGTTTAAGAGGCCCATGGCTCTCTTATGGTCAGGTACTCCTCTTGATTCTATTTCAAACATAGATACATAGTTGTGTATACTATATTCTGGTTTATACAATTGGCGCAAGAGTGATAGGCCGGACGGACATTCTAGTGAGAAGAGGGTTCATAATCCTGGCTGTGATTAGAGTGGACACCAATGTGGGTTTATGGCTTAAAATGCCTTCATTGGAGGAGGTGTCTGAATCACTACTTGCAGAGACTATGTCTCTTCTGGATTTTCTCTTCTCTTTCTTAACCTTCTTAACTTTCAACTTCTTTTCAGAGAGTTTGTTAGGGGTGTATTAAGAGGTTTCACGTGTCACTCAAAGACAACAGTGGGGACAATAGTGGATCAAGAAAGTTGTTCCAGATGTTGTAATTGCTTTGGGAATTTTTGCTTCCTGAGTTTGGTGGGACTCCTCTTGGTGAGTCAATCTATCTTTGGACTTTTCTACCTCTTTCTTGAGAGAAGTGATAGTCTCAATATGACCCAATGAGCTTCTATGTTATTGTATTGGGCCAAATTCTCTCACATTACTCTTTAATTGAGGGAATTCAAAGGTAATCTCAGCAGTCTCAAATTGGTGGGCTTTATGTTCTTCCCAGAGCTCATCCAGTTGGTCTTGGAAGGGTCTTAACATCTTAGCTATTACAGTTTTAGATTGGTTTTCACCATTAAGGGTCTTCAGAATTAAGATCTATGATGTGACTGGTGTTGTCCTTTTCAATCATAAGGATATCTATTCTTTTACTAATGAATTCTAGGTTAGAACTCAGCTTTTGAAGTTCAGAGCTCCTGCGGGTTTTAAGGAGGAATGCTGCCTTTTCAGTGGCCATGAGGCTATTTCTGAGGAAGTCCAATCTCTTGTTTACCGCTTGAAGCCATTCCTCGCTAAAGCCTTTACTGCCTAATTCATGTAGTAGGTGCTCCTGAATAGTTAGATCTAAATTCTCCATAGTGTGATCATAGGATCGGGCCACATCAAATACTCTTTCATTCACCTGAATTGATGTAGTTTGTAAGATGGTCCATATTATAGAGGACAGAATCTTTGATAGAAGCTGCATCATATTGTAGACACAACTGTTTTTGAATTTCATTCTCAAGTTCCAACTTATACCGGGCTAAATTCTGAGCAGTACAGGATAGTCCAACATGTAGATAATTAGACATCATCTTTCTGAGCTTGGTATTAGTATTAATACCAGCGTATACCTGTTCTGGAGTAAGATTAAGACTGGCCTTGATGACATTGATGCCATCTCCAGTGGAGTCTTCACCAAGTACAGCAAAGTCTGGATCAGTGATGTTATTGAAGGTCCCGCTTAGAAATTCTTCCAAGGCTTCACCATAGGTTTCTTTGGTTCTAAGGGGTTCCACATAGCAGGAAACTAATAAATCTTTTTCATTAGGAGGTGGCACCTCATCAGGGTTGTTGATTCCTGATTTCACAAAGTTGTGCTTGAGGTCCTTCAAGTTTCCTGTCTTGGGAAAGAGTTCTCCCATGTCCTTGGAGAAGTTGTATTTGGGGTCCACATTTCTGAGGGTGTCAAAGGCAGCCATCTCAGCAATTCGGTCCTCAAGGGCATCATACTGATATTCTTGATACATCCTGGTTGTCTTATTGTAGTCTTCTTATAGGTCTATCACGGTTCTCTTGTGTGATACCCCTGTAGTGAGCACTAATGTGAAACTTCTACAGAGATGCTTGCTTAATGGGCTTGGTCTTGATGTGGTCGCTAGTATGAGGACTAGTACCAAAGGTTCTCTTCTGTGGATAGTTCTTGTTTTTCTAGCTAGTTCTAGCTGTATTTTCCTTATGTCAGTCTTGTATTGAGACTTAACTTTGATAGAATTCAGGGGTAGCTGTTGCTAGTGAATAGAGAGATAAGATTGTATGTTTATTTATAATCCAAGAGAGGAAAAGTATATATTTTATTGGTAATTTTTTTGGGGAAATAAGGGGGGTTTTATATTTGAAGGGAAGGAGAATTAAGCTTTGAGATATTTAGTGAGGTCCTGTGTTGAAGACTTAAGTTCCCTAGTCTTAGTAGTACCATAACATAGTAATTATCAAAGCATCTTATCATTGTCTTGATTTTAACCAGTCTTGAGTATTTGGGATTTTAGTGTTATCTTGTTGAGGATGCTTATAGGAATAAGCCATCATAGGTACTTAGGTTTTCATCCTTAAGGTTTGACTGGAATAATATTTGTTGATAAGATATAGCCTAGACTGAAGGTATAAACATCCTAGTAGATAGGAGGAGTTCTTGTTGAGAGTTTGAATAAAAGCAGGGTATTAGCAAGAATCAAGCTTGTTGTATGTTCTTGCCAAGAATTGAATGCATTAGTATTCTTACTAAGAGTGTGCTTGTAATCAATAATTTTTTGATCCAATTGATAATAATTAGGTTTTTGCCAAGAATAAGCAATTGGCTACATCCTTGCCAAGTCCGTCATCTATAATAATAATTTTGTAAAATAAGATTGGAATTAGATACCTTTGATCAGAATGATCATTATTATTAATTAATTCAATATAAAACCATGTATTTTTTGCCTAAACTGATTATTATGGCAGTTGATTATTGGCCTCTATCATGTGGTTGGATCTATTAGATGGATCTATTAATTGGATTATTTAATCCTTATTAGTTATTTAGAACAAAAGCTTAAATTAATGCCTATGCCTAAGATATTTTATACTATTTATCATAATCACATAGGCTGATCATAATATTTAGAGATAGGCACAAGTGTAGCTTGTGAATATATAATACTTCTTAAGCATGCATTGGTATTAGTTAAGCGTGGTGAAGAGTTCAGACTTTATAGTTGGTTTAATTGTTTAGATGTTGCATGTGTTGAACTTGTTGACTTTCATTATGATGTATGGTCCCACCTTGTTGGGTTGTAGCTTTGACTTTTCTTTAAATCTATCTAGACTTTGTCTCCTACTAGTTACAAATTTTGGTATTGGCCTTTAAGTCTCTTTGCCTCTTTGTTCTTCTTGTTCTTGTTGTCTTTTGCAGACTTTTTGTATTGCTGGGTTGTTGAATTTTGGGACTGCATTGGGTACTTTGAGAATGTTTGGTTTCCTCTTTTAGTAATATTTAGTTTTCCACCAAAACCATTTTTTAAGGACTAATTCCCATTCACCAATTCTCCCTAGCTCTTCAGGCTGCTAATGCCAATGGAAATTTCTGTGCTCATTTGGTTGGGTTATCTGCAGGGAACTTGGTTATTATATTTAGTAGCAATCCATTCAACCACTCCACCCTTTTGTTTGCCTGGGGGTGATATGGTGTTGTTACACTGTGGTTCACTTTACTTGCTCCTAAATACACTTTTATGTTCTGGTTGGTAAGATCTGATCCTCTGTTGGTTACCAACAGTTTTGGTGTTTCAAATTTACTGATGATTTCTTTTCTAATGAATCTCAGGACACTGTTGCCAGTATGTTGTGTTACTGCTTGGGCTACAGGCAATCTGGGTTTGTAATCAATTGCAGCTACTATGAACCTTTTATCTTTATTCCCTTTAGTTGGCATGGGGCTAACAATGTCTAGTACCCATATTTGAAAGGGTTCTGTCTCTGTGATTAGGATTACTGTCATATTGATTTGTTGTCTCTGGAAAATTGTTAACAGAGTTTACACTGTTTTAGGACTTGCTCTATATCTTTGAGTATCCCTTTCCACCAAAACCTAAATTATATGTAATCATAAAGGTTCTTTGCCCTGGTGTGGCCCAGTTGTTTGTAATTCTTTATTATTGTACTAGACCTTTGATAAGTTGGTACATACAGTATTGCGGTTTTGTCATTATTGTTCTATAAAGTACTGTATTTGTCAATGAATTGATCACAGTGCTTTGCTACCATTCTAAAGGTTTTGGTGAAATTCCCACAGATTATTTTTGCTGATGTTCTTTGCTATAAACAAAGGCCAGGCTAGGTCCAGTCCTTCTTTGCCTGCCAGGTTGGTTGGATATAGTCATGATAATGCATTGGCTATTACTAGCTCCTTTCTGGCTTGTAAACATTTTAATTATGTATTGTTATAATATTTTCAGCCATCCTGCCTGTCTTCTTGACAAATTGGCTTAGATTTCAAAGAATATCAAGAATATATGATTAGTTAGGGCTTTGAACTCCATTGCCCCTTGCAGATAGCATCTCCAACTCTTTTAGGCAATGGATCAAAGGCATCAATTATTTGTTATAATTTGGATATTGTTGTTCACTTTCTTTGAGCCGTCTGGATTTGCAAGCAACTGGTAAGAATTATAACTCAATTGTTTGAATCCTTAAATATCACCAATGGCAGAATTAAAAGCGTCTGTTTTCATCTTGTATATTTCATTGGGTTTTGGGTACTGTAGGATGGGAGCCGTCATGAGTTTTTGCTTCAGTTTTTTTAAAGTGTAGATCCCAAATGGGTGCCCACTGGAACTTTTGACTTGAAATAGTTAGCTTGTTTAGCAGGGTTATCAGTTCACAGCAGTTTGGGATGAATTGTCCTAAATACTCAACCATCCCTAGGAACATTATTGATTGTTTAGAACCTTAGGTGGTGGAATCTACTGGAGGGCCTTGAAATTTTTGAGATCTGGTTTAATTCTTTAAATTGACACATTGTTTCTTGAAAAGTTTGTCTCTTCTTTGAGAAGGTACACTTGTAAGTTTGGTGTATATTTCTTCTTCTCTTAGAGTTTGGATTATTGCTTCTATGTGTTTTAAGTGTTCTTCTCAGCTAGCGCTGTAAATGATTATTTTAAAAGGATTAATTAATGTGTACTTGCCAATGTGTTCCCAAAAAATTCTATTCATGAACATTAAGAAAGTTGATGGTGTATTTGTCATTCCAAAATTTAAAATAACACATTGATACAATCCAAACTTTTTCCTAGATGCTGCCTTAGTAATGTTTTATTATCTAAAAAGGATTCAATCATATCAAATGGTTAGCTTGATTTTTGAAAAGTATTTGGTTATTCCAAGAGAGTCAAAGAGTTTGGTTCAAGATAATAGGTATATGCTTTTAATAGTTACTTATTTAACACATGATGGTCTGTAACAAGTCTTATTAAGCCATCTTTTTTTGCTATAAAGAATATTGCTGAGCTATATGGTAATTCTGATGTTCTTATAATTTGCTGAGCTAAGGATTCCTTAAAGTGTTCTTTAAGTGTTTGGTCTTCCATTGGTATGAGCTTGAAAACTGGTGATGCCTTGAGTACATCTTGTTTTAATTTATCTTAAGTTGTATCTCCCTAGAAGAAGTTAGTCCTCTTAATTTTTCTCAAAAAAAACTTGATACTTTTCCAATAATATTTAAATTTTTATTATTAAGGATCAAGTTTCATTGCTTTCTGTAACACAAGTGAACTAAAAAGACAATCATTTTATTGACATTAGTTATGCTTATTTTTTTCTACTTCCATAATTTATAAAAACACATGGTCAAAGAGTAGTTTGTCTGCACTATTTGGTATACCTGATGTGTGACAAGGTTTTTTTTCACTGAAATTACTTATGAATCCCAATATGTGGGGTTTACTATTCCACATCCAGTCTAATCCTAAAATTAATCATTTTTTGTAAAGGATATACAGGTCTCAAAATTATACTTGTTATAGTTCTGAAGTTAACCTCAGATTATATAGCTTCTCCTTTAAATTCAAACCAATACCTTAGGATAAAACAACACTTTTTATATTTGGGTTCTTGGTCTGTATTTGTTGTTTTCTTATAAAGAAGCTATGCATTAGAGTTTTATTGGCATCAGATCTAAAAACGGCCAATCCTCTTCAACATAATTAAAAAGAATTCAAAATTGTAGAAATCTTATATTTAGATTGGATGTTGTGAGTAAACCACTACCTGAGCCTATGGCTGCTTTTTTAACATTCTCAAGTTTCTTATGATAGCTGTTGTTCTTGTCAAAGTTGTCTTTGGCTTCAACATTCCAAATTTGACTTTTTTGCTCTTTGCTTGAAGAGGCCTTGGGTTTCTTTTGTTGGGATCCTCAATTCCTGGAATTTCCCTTATAGTTACGTTTGTTAGGATTTTTTGTTTTTCAAGGATTACTCTTTATTAAAATTTGTATTAATCATGTTTTTTTTGACTCCTGCAGCTTCTGCATCTTAATGGAGATCATATAAAGAAGCACAGCTATCCAAAATCATGTACTTAACAACATAGGGTTTTAATACCTTAAAATCTTTTACACAAACAAAGCATTATTACAATTCATTTTTCAAAGCTTTTGTTTGGTTCTTTTCATTCTCTGCAATGTACTAATCAACAGACCCATTTGTTTAATCTTCTTAAGATCTTAAGTGATAATGAATTCTCTATCTTTTCTCTAAAAGAAAAGGACTAAGGCAATTTAAAAAATTCCAGTCTGTTTCATCTGGAAGTTTTTTAAACCATTTCTGAGACCAATGACTTGCGTTGTCAGTCATATATATTAAACATCTGCAGATCCAGAATTTCTCTGGAACCTTGATTTGTTTGAAACAAGTTTGTATAGTATTGATTCATGCTTCAGCACCTATTTATTTAGATTCACTGAACTCATCAAGATTTATCATCTTCAATTGATGTAATACATGTCTTAGCATTTCTTTGAAGTTCTGTCCACTATAATGACTTCCATTAATGACTCTGTTTGATTTGATAGTTGCATCTAAGATTTTTCTTACAACTAAACTATTGTTTTTTTCTGTAGGAATTGCTACATTTTCATGAATAGTGTATCCAGCAGGGACCTCTGTACCAGTAGTATATTTCTTTCAACTAGATAAAATTACAGCCATAATTTGGTTTAAAGTTTGTGTCTCTAATCTTGTTGTTATGGTAAGAGATTTGAATATACTGTTTTTTTAGAAGGATAGTTGTTGTCTTTTGCTATCACTATAAAGTTTTGCGTAATTTAACAAAAAAACTTTTGAAAAATTGTTAAATAATATGTTGATGTCAAATAATTCATGGGGAAGAGTTGATTTACTTTTAAGTATAAAATAGTATAGAGTTAAAGTTAGAACTAATAAATTTTTCTTCACAAAGAGAAATTTATTTATTTAATAATTTAGTTTGTAATATATACTGTGTTATTCTTTATTGTCATTGATAAATACCATCATACTTGAATTTCTTTGTTGTCTTTAATTGGACTATATCAGTAGTCCAATCACAACTTTGCCATTATTGCAAAGTAAAAACACAGGGTTGATTACTTTCTCAATATTTTTTTTTTACTATAAATTTTGAATTTCTACAAATTTCAACCATATTCATATGAATCCTTACAAGCACATATAAATCTTATGAATAAGCTATATGGAAAAACTCTGACACAATGGAATAAGATTAGGATGTATTTTTCTTCTAGGCCTCTTATCAGCATTTCTTTTTTATTTGTTTACTTATTGAGTAATTAAATGAATGAACTAAATGAAAATAGTAACTAGATATAAAAAATTAACTAATTTCTATAGAAAATCAATTTTATACCTAATCTATATTGTGTATTGATCAGAGACAAGTAGGATACAGTTAACCTGATATAAATATTTGACTCTTTAGATAGATCCTCTCTGCTATTTGGCTCCACTTAAAAATAACTTTTAACTCTTCTCTCTTTACATTGCTTTATAGTGGTGAATCAATTTCCGGTAACTACTATAACTTTTTTTATAGACTCATTTGCATAAGCTTACAGTAAGGGTAGATATCTATTTATTAGACTACTGCTCTATTATCCATCAATATAATCTTTTTGCTAAATTTTATAATTTTCTTCTTTAAAATATTTACTTGATTTAGAGCATCTTTATGCCTTATTCTTAATAGATATCTTCAAATTTACTAATACTAAACAAATTTTGTTGAAAACTTATCATAGAATTAATAATTTATTGTAAAACCCACTAAACTTCATAAAATATAGTCATTCATAGACTGGAAGAGGCTATAATGTATTGCTCTTTGAAAAATCAATTTAAATCGAAGACCTTTTAGCTTTTCTAGGTATAAACTTGGGCGAAAAACTCAAAATAAAAGCCTGAAAAAGTTTAAAACTCTTTAAAGTTATTTTTTTCCAGATTGGTTATCATTATTAAATGTTACAGAATTCAGTTGCTAAAACAAAAAAATATTAGACAGGAAAAAATTCTGTAATTTTTTGTAGTATGAGGAAATTACAAACATGTAAAAACAAATTTAAACCCTTCAAGTTTATTTGTTTCTTTACTTTTTAGTTCTGGGATGTTTTGTTCTTGTCTACATAGGTTCGATTTACTATAACCAACGACGTTTCCTAAGAAAGAGGCCTAGTGCGATTGTAACTTTTTACTCCTTTTAGAATCAGCCTCACGGAATCTAGCTTTTCCTAATACAGATCACAGATCGAAGTTCTCCATAGATGAGTGATTGGAATAACTAAGCCGATCATTAATTAATTAGTATTTAGTTTATTCTGAACACGAAACTAATTACTTTAAGCCGATCATGATATAGTTAGTAAGTTTAATAAACTATACAGTTTGAGCGAAACCAGAAGCGTAGTTTTATGTTGATACTAGTTAGATTAGAATCTAGTGTCGGGATTAAGAAGCCGAATACTAGGCATTACTAACAAGTTTGATTTAATCGATGGTCCATTTAGATAGGTTATTGTCAGAAGACCATATGTAATTATTCTATAAAGTGAATTAGAATCTATTTTGGTAAATTTTATCACTTACAGATATTTAAAAAATATCTGACATTTCTTACAAAGCGTGTTGAGATAAAAGTCTAATCAATATTTATTCAATATACAATGAAGACATGCTTTTGTTTCAGATTAGAGGGCGAACCCTCAAAATCTAGTTTCTAATAGTTTTATTTAACGGATAATAGTTACTGATATAGACCTTTTCATTTTACAGTTATAGAATGCTTAATCATACTGCCATAAAATATTAATTTCATCTAATGACTTCATAAAAAAAAGATACTACTTCAGGCTTTGCATTTTTTTTAAAAAAAACAATTCAGATCGCACATGACTCTTTTTCATAAATTCCAATCAAGGAAAATAGACAACTTTGAGAAAAAATTATTATACTATAGCTTTCACAAAGGTAGTTTCAATAGATATGAATGCAAATAGCAAAATAATCATGACAATAATAGACTTAAAAATGACGGTAAAGATGAATGCCGGAAAAAAATTCTAGCGTAATGATGGATTTTATTGTGAAAACTATAATTTCAATATATATATTTTGATACTTCAGAAAATCCGATTTTTATTAATCTCCTCATTGAACAAAGTCTCACAAGCTATGCTATTAAATCAGCGAAATCAATTTTTTAAAATCTCGGTGTCATAGTATATGATCCATAAATGGATGAGCAAGAATATTACAGCAATCAAAGCAACTTATTCGATGCTATGCAATAAACTTTTAGTTCTGTGGATTACGATCGAGTCTCCAACTAATCCAGTAATATATCAGAAAATCTCTGCCCGGGAGCGCAGTGTTTCCTCTCTATTATGTTTAAGCCACTGTCAAATCAATGGTTTTGGAAACAACAGGATTTGTAATTAGATATGGCTAATTTAATAAAACAAGAATATTTTAATATAAAAATAATGATCGAGCATGTGAAGCCTAATATGTAAGAAAAAAAAAATTACGTGGTATAAATTTAAGTCGATAGTAAACACTAATCTAAATTACACTTGGTTGTTTCGTTTATCCTTAGTATAACATTATAAATATTGTTATTAGCCCATAATAAATTGTCGAGATTAGATCATAAGTATTTTAAAAAAGTTTAAATAGGTTGATTACTGTTTATAGTTGTTAATAAGATCTCTAAAGTGTCGGAAATATAATTGGACATATAAGCTATAGCGATTTTTTCTTTATTATTAGCTTGTTTAGCCAAAGACGGATAGCAAACTAAAATAATGCTAAAAGATAATTAGATTAGTATAAACGAGGACCAAAAAACATTGAATCAGAATAAGTTATCCGTCCACATAATAAGTTTTCGATTAGAAACTAGGGTAAATGGCATTAGCAATCAATAAAATACAAGAAAGATAGAACAAAGTAGAAAAAACAAGCGCATAATAAATGAGAAAATTATTTAGTGGATTGATATTTTATATTAATAAATTGAGTTTAAGTTTTAAAAATAGATTTAGAATATAAAGAATTATGAACAATAAACTTATGTTTTTATATTTCTAGGTCAATTTTAGTTCACAGTCTTTTTTAATAAATTTAAAAAGATCACCACAATGATTAGTAGTAATTCTTTGTTTAAATTAAGAAACCCAAAGAAAGTAAAAGAAAGTGATATAGCATATATTTGAATTTCAAGAAAAATTGAAATTTAAATGAATCGAAAAAAACTAGTTTAGAATCACATGCTATCATTGAATATTGTTATAGGTATCAAAACAATCCAAAAAATTGAAAGCTTTTGCTGAATCAGTTTGCACAAGCCAGCTTAAGCTATTCTGATTTTAAAAATAAAAAAGATATAAAAAATTGTTTGAAAATTGGAAATGTAATAAATTTTAGCTTTAATTGACTTTGCTTAAGTATATAGTGTGTCAGAAAACAATTGAATTAGAGTAGATTTATATAGAAAAGTCAATATTACAAAATAACCAAATTAGATTAGCTACAAACTTTTTTTTATGTAGAAAAACAACAACTTTAGTTAATGCAAGTTTATGTAGATGATATATTATAGTAGATCTGATAATATAAAGAAAATGTCAAAAAATAATTTTTAAATATGTTGCAAAAACATGATTTTTGCATTTTTAATCAAAACTAGTGATGCGTCAGCCATATTATATCAACTGAATTTAGCTACATGCCAATTCTAATTACTCAGATCATACTGATATAATCCTCCTTTCCATTTAGAACTTCCCCTCCCCCCTCAATAAAACTTTTAGGCCATTTCTAAAGATAAAAACTTAATCTTACATCTAAAAATTTCTATTTTAGGCTATTAGTTTACGCCAATCTTCCCCAAAGAGACACTTCCAGAATCAGATTTACAACAGTGGTAACAGTGGTTCTAATAACTATTCTTATGCCAGAACTTCAACAAGACTGAAAGTTTCAATCTCCCTCTAAAAATAGTCATAAGTACCCAAATCCACCTACTTAGCCCACATATCAATATGGCTAATCTTCCTGCTAGTTGGGAAATCCATATCAAGAATGACTCTGTCCCTGAAGGACACATTGTCTACAATGGGATGAATCTCCCTCTTAAGACCTTCAATATCATCTCTACTGCAGGATTCCTCCAAGGAACTGGTGGGGCACCTCACCAACCTCCTCCTATTTTGACCCAATGTCATGCCCCCCATATCCTCCAATGGCTCAAGACTGCCCAACTCCCAGAGTTTGCTGGAAAAGACAAGGATAACACTCTCAACTGGGTAACCACTACCCATAATCAAGTAAGTCAGAATAGGGTAATCCAGAATTCATGGGTTGGAGAAGCTACTGTCCTTCTCACCAACAACGCCGCTTGTTGGGTCAAACAGTGGCACATCAAACATCTTCAGTCCATGGATTGAAATCAGTTCTCCTCTAATCTTCTACAGCGCTTTAAATAAAAGGATAATAATCTCTGAGTCACCCAATTCCTCTGTACTCTCACCCAAAATGGGACAGTTTTAGAGTATAACTACACTTATGAGGAAATCAAATCTTAAGCACTTCCTAACATCAACTTTGATAAACCAGCCATGAGACTTGACTACTTTGTTGGGCTCAAGCCCAATGTTGTCAAGCACCTCAAACTGGAGAAGTGCAAGACTCTCAAGGAATTATATTGAGTGGCCAAAATTGCAGAACTCAAGTTTAACACTGTATTAAAACCGTTATGAAGAACAACAAAAAGACCACAGGTAAGAACTAAAATGATAAGGGTGGGAATAAACGGCCTAATAATTGAGGGAATTAAGATGATTGCCAACCAAACCCTAGCCGCAGCAAGAAGACCCAAAGTTAGACCCAACCTTCTACTGCCCCTTCAGTCCTCCAACTTCAGTCAAGCTGAGGCTGGGGCCAGGTCAAATTCTGCAAAAGAAAATCCCAACCTATAAAATCACAAGCTTGAACAGATCACAATGTAGCTGTCTTGCCTAATAAACCCATACTACACACAAGTAAATTTTCCTCTTCTTGTAACATTAAAAATCTTCTTTACTTTTGTATCCTTTTAACTTATGTTGTTATTCTGGGAGGGCTCTTTTTAATACTGGTGAAGACAAAAATTTGATTTCAAATGCTTTTGTAACCCAACACCAACTCAAAACACAACCTTCCTTAATTGAGATAGTGTGGTTAGTAGAATTAAAACTTAAGCCTACTCAAGAGGAAACAAAACCATATCAAATTAATTATGAAAACCTGTTTAATACCGTTGAAGGGCTTGTTATTCCCATGACCATATACAACATAGTGCTTGGGTTAGTTTTTATGAAGGTTAATAAACATTTTGTTGATTGAGACTCCTTTTTCTTATCTATAAAACGGAATGGAGTAACCCATAACATCTATCTCAGCCACGCCAACAGGTTAATACAGGACTAGATGTTTATTGAATCAAAGAAAGTAAAAAGTCCAGGAACAAAATCAATTTCAAAATTGTTTCTTCTGGCTAATCCAACATAAACCTAATAAGCAGGTTCCCTTATACCCATCCATTGCGCAAACCCTGCTAAATGAGTTTAAGAGTGTCCTCAAAGAAAAACTACCCAGATTGCCCCAAAAAATCATACCATTGAACACAAAATTGATCTAGAAGGGATTATACCCAAACCTTGTCCTATCTACAAGTTGAACCCTAAAGAGGATGAGACCTTGTATAAAAACCTCCAATAAGCTCTCAACCAAGGAGCTATTTGCCATTCACAATTCCTGTCAGGAGCCTCAGTATTCTTTGTGGCCAAGAAAGACAGCTTCAGTTGCCTGATTACAAATTATTAAGCCCTCAACAAGGTCACAATCAAAATAAATACCCACTACCTCTCATGGACAAATTATTTGATAAGTTGGGACTAGCCTAATATTTAAGAAAAATGGACCTCACTAGTGGATATAACTAAACTCAAGTTTGATAGGAGGACATTCCCAAGACTGCCTTTTGGACAAAGTATGGCTTCTATAGATGTGTTGTGATGAACTTAGGGATGACTAATGCTCCCTTCACGTTTTCCATGTTTAGTAATAAAATATCTGCCAACCACATTAATAAGCAGTGCTGATATATTTAGACAATATCATCATCTATAGTGCTACCCAGGAACAACACCTGAAAGATGTCAAGTCAGTGTTGGAAACCCTAAGACCGGAAAAACTCTTTGCCAGACCAACCAAGTGAAGTTCATTTAAAGAAGAAGTCAACTTTCTAGGGCATATTATCACCAAAGATGGTATCAAGCCAAATCCAGAGAAGGTTTGTGCTATTGTGGCCATGCCACCTCAATGTAATAAGAAGGACCTCCAAACATTACTGGGAATGGTAGCTTACAACAGGCGGTTCATACCCAACTATAGTGATTTAATGGCACCTCTCAACTGGTTGACTGTATCCAATACCAGGAACTTTGAGTGGAACCTCTATGTGATCACAACTTTTGACAACTAAAAACGCTATTGTCTACTGCCCCAGTTCTCCAGTATATACAAGCTTTTGGGCAGTATTAAGTGGAAACTAATGCTTTGGATTTGTCAATTGGTAGAGTACTTTAAATTAAAGTGCTTAGTGGGGACTTCTTGCCCAAATCTTACAAGTCACATGGGCTTGAGGATAGGGAACAACATTACCCCATTCATGACAAGGAACTGCTTGCCCTTTACCACTGTTTTAAAGAGTGGCAGTGTTATCTGGAGAGTAGCAACTAATTAAAGCCTTGAATGACCACAAATCACTTTTCTTCTTTAATCTTCAAACAATCTGTCTCAAAGATAGGCCAAATGGCTTGATCTAATCCAAAGATTTAACATAAAAATTGGTTACAAGCCCAGAAAAAACTTATTCATGGTCAATGCACTCTACCGTCTATATAATTTAACCCAGAAGAACAAGAGGGACTGGTTCTGGACTAGGCTCTACTTGTGATGAAGAATCATGAGGTGGAGTATCTTAAAGGAACCTCACCATAAACAATTGACATGGTGGCCAAAAATTGGCAACACTACATCAACAAGTACAGCACCCTTCACCAAGTATAAAATAAAATCTCTGTCTCTTATGTTCCAACCACACAACAGGTTGACACAGTCCTGAAGTATCATCAACTCCTAGGACATACCAAGTCCCATAACTTATACAAATATATGAGGACAATATGCTGGTGGAACTCAATGCTTAAGGATATTGAGGAGATACTCAAATAGTGTGAACTGAGCAAGCAAGATGGCTGTAGCAAAACCCCCACCAAATCTATCATTCCCATCTTATTCACCAGACACTTTGAAGCCTGGTACCTAGATATTGTTGGACACATACCAGTTTCCAGGGAAGACCTCAAATGGCTTATAATTACTGCCATCAACTACGCTACCTGTTGGCCAGTTGCCCAAGCCATTGAACACCACACTGGAAATGATGTCTGTTGATTCATAGGCCGTGAAATTGTGGGGCTGTTAGGGGTACCTGAGCTCCTCATTACTGATAGCAGAAAGGAACTAGTCAACCAGGACATGAAGGCCTACCTAGGCTTAAAGAAATTTGATACATGGTCAC
Organism: Thalpophila matura; assembly: GCA_948465475.1. Taxonomy (NCBI): domain Eukaryota; kingdom Metazoa; phylum Arthropoda; class Insecta; order Lepidoptera; family Noctuidae; genus Thalpophila; species Thalpophila matura. The sequence goes on from CAOJZF010000103.1 coordinate 17,784, forward strand.
TACTCCTTATACTCCAAGTCAACGGCCAAGTCAAATGCCTTAACATTTCATTAGTCAAAACCATTATTAAAGTGTCAAAGGATTTCCCAACCCAATGGGCTCAACATCTACCCTTGGCTCTCACCCCCTGTAAAACTAGGGTCAACCAGGGAACTGGAAAAATCCTTTTTGATCTGGCATTTGAACAGAAACTGGATTTAATTTGTAAGGGAACTTTTGTGTGCCTGAAATTCTGGACAGGCTTCTAAACTCCATCTCAGAGACTATGAGACTCATCTGGGAAAATTAAGAAGATCAGGAAAAACAATGGGTCAAGGAGACTTAGGTTGACCTGACCAAATCTTTCAAACAAGGAGACAGAGTCTGGGTGTCAAACTAAAACAAAAGCAAACTCCTACCCAAAAAGTATGGAACCTTTGTGATAGTCAAGGTAAATCACAAGTACAATATGTATGATGTCAGGGCCAATATTAAGCCTCATCAAATTACCAACCTTCACTATAAACAACTATGGTTAGCCTCCTCTTGCAGAGCTCAGCAGGAGTCACGCCTACCAGACACTGACAACCATTTAGTCTAATATGACACCCAAACACCTCCACAATAGACTCCTATCAATAATTCTTTGTTTTACAACAAAGTACTCTTGAGGTGGGCAAGATGTTGCATCAGCCATATTCATATCAACTGAATATATCCACGCACCAATTTCAATTACTAGGAATATACCAATACAATTTTCCTTCCCATTCAAGACTTCCTTTTTCCCCCCTCAATGAAAATATTAGTCTATTTCTAAAAATAGACAATTCTTTTTACTTCTAAGAATTTCTATTATCAAGTTGTTATTTTAGGCCCTTTTACAATCAAGAAACGCACACAAAATCAGTGTTTCAACACTAGTTTGGTATGAAAATTTATAGTTAATTTTATTTGAGCCTCATGCAAATTAATTAGAAGCATTATTACAGAAAATTCATACAAATACTAAAATTTAGTAGCTTTTCAAAAGATAGAAATAGATCAATATATTAGAAAAAGCTGTAATTTAATTCAACTCAAGTTATTTGTAGGTTAGTTTTTTTGTCTTTTTTTTAATAGATTAATTTAGAAAATTTAATTAAAACCTCAATCTTATTGCTTTTGCCAATAAATTTCATATTGTAAAATTAATATATATAAGTATGCTTTTTATTATTGTTATACTTTTTATTCATCACTAAAGAATTAGAATCTAAACAATATGAAGGTTGGAAAAACTAGAAATAATCTAGAATCTAATTTACATAATCTTTAACTTTCTTGTAAAGGGAATCAAAATTATAACAGGTGTGCCAGCTATAATTAAATTTTATTAATAAAATATTTAAGAAATTGCGTAATCTAAAGAACAAATGTCATTCAATATGTAAAACTTTTTATACAAAAAAATCAGCCCTTTGGACTCCTGACCACACTTGTTTGAGTTTTAAAACTTTTCTTATTTTTATAAACTAGTTTCTTTTTATAAATGATGTATATGACTTAGTAGGGCGTGAAACTTCTACAGAGATGCTTGATTGCAGGCTTTGGTATGGAGGTGGTTACTAGTATGAAGACTAGCACCAAGGTTTTTTTGTGGTAAGTTTGTTCTGTAGCTAGTTCTAGCTATAATTTTTCCTTGTATTCTTTTATGTTTAGTCTTAGATTAAGACTTAACTCTAACAAAGAAGTAAAAATTTAAAGCAGCAATAGTAATTTGAGAGAGAATTTTTGGTGTTTATCTTATGGAAAAGAGGAGAATTTATATAGTTGAAGGAAAGGAAAATCAAGGCTTTGAGATATTTAGTGAGGTACTGGATTAAAGTCTTAAGTGCCTTAGTCCTTATAGTACCATAACATAGTAATTATCGAAATTTTACTATTGTCTTGAATTTAACCAGTCTTAAGTATTTGATATTTAGGTGTAATCTTGTTGAGGATGCTTATAGAAATAAGCCATCATAGTTACTTGGTTGCCATCCCTTAGGTTTGACTAATATAATACTTGTTAATAAGATATAAACTAGATTCAAGGTATAATCATCCTAGTAAATAAGAGAGAGTTCTTGCCAAGAAACCAAATAAAGGTGGGGTCTCAGCAAAAATTGACCTTGTCAAGATTTTTTGCTGAGAATTGAACATGTTGGGGTTTTTTGCTCAGAGCGCGTTTCTATTAGTAATTGTTCAAGATTTGTTAGTGGATGTCCTATTTAATTATAAGCAAAGGTTGTTGCTAAGAATAGGTGATTGGCTGCATTCTTGCCAAGTCTGTCACTCCTCATAAATTATTAGCAAAATAGCATCAGATTTAAACTACTATGATTGGAATGATATACATTATTGTTGATTAATTAATTATGTATATGAAATATGTATAATTTTGCCCAGGCTAAATACTAAGGTAATCAAGGGTTCTTGCTGAGGATTTGTCTACATGTAGTTTCTTGGCAAGCATTGGCATCTATTAAACAATTGATTATAAGATGGATCAGTTGATTAGATTACTTAATCATTATTAATAATTAGAACAAAGGCTTAAATTATTGCCTGTGTCTAAGCCATTATTGTACTTTTAATTATAGTTACATAGGCTGATCATAATATTTAGAAGTAAGCACAGGTGTATCTTGTAATATTTTACATAGTTCTTTAAACTAGGCAAAATATAATAAAGGTTTCTTCTGAGGTTTTAATGGCTTAATGATTTATAAGAGCTTCTATCTTTAAATTATATAATTTTTCCCTTTGTGGAAGATTTTTATTTAGCAAATTTTATAACTCTTTTTAGTAGTAATTTTACCCATTAAGTATTTTCACAAAACTAAGGAACAGTTTTATTTACAAAAATATGTATTTTCTCTGATAGTTATCAGGATTTTTCGATTTATAAAGGTCTTAAATTGATATTTTTACTTTTTAATGTGCTAATGTTTTATATTAGCCATATTACTTATTTTCTGTAATTTAGAAATAGATCTAAAAATCTTTATTGATGTATTTATAGCTCTATAGCTTTATAGAAAGTAATCTACCATTTTATACAATTGTTTAGAACTAAAGTTAGATTTTAAAAACGAAATTTTAAAGCTCTTATCTTTTTGAAGATATCAATTATATAAAAAAATTAATCAGCTGCAAAAACATCCTAGACAGAAGCCTTATAATTTATTTATAGATAAATTTTTACCTAATTAATACTTCTCAATGAGCCAAAAAAAAACTTCATCTCTTTAAAAAATCTTTGAGAACCAGTTTAAATAGATATATTGAAAGCAAGATATTTTTTGTATAATTGTTTTGATAATTAAGATCTCTCATCTAAAAAACAAGACAATTTTTGTAAATTTAGTACTTTAGTGGAAAACAACCCAAATTATATTACAAGATTTTTAAAATTCATAGATTAACTAAAAACTTTGTTAATATATCTAGACTAATATTCTCAAAATTTAGAATTATCATAGAGTAAACAGATAAAAATTATTGGAAAACAACACCGTTGTATAGTTATACATAACTATAGTAATCTACAAGCCAAAGATATAAGATTTTACTCATTAGAAAATTATTATGCATGCTATTCTACTAATAGGACTCTAAGTTTCATTTTTAAATTAGCTGTTTGAAAATAGTCAGGCATAAAATCTATTTTTCTTTAATTTCTAATGACAATAAACAATATCTATTATTAGCAATTAAAGAAGATTCACTGATTTATGGTGTAATCTATCATATTTTTTACATAATATGCTGAAATTATTTCTATTATCAAAAAATAAACTTTTAGGGCATGTTATAGGCTTTTTCCTTATCACATCCTGAATATGCACTCATATTTGGAACTTTATCAAGATATTATTTTTTTAAATATATAGTTCTTATCTGATCTAGTTTTTCCATGTATATCTCAAAGTATCAATTACTGGGTGAGGCACACATGATTGATCTTTTGTATAGCTACTTTTTTGACTTGAAATAAGCTTGATTTAATTTTAGAAAAATCTTTTACCTATTATCAGGTTCAATCTATTACTGTGAATAAGAGTAAAAAGAGGTAAGTGCTAATTTTATCTGTTTGAAAAATCCTTTAAAAAGTACTAAAATAAACAAGAAAATTATTTCAAAATTTTTTCCTACTTTTGTGTTGTTAGTGTAAAGTAACTTACACAAAATATATAGTCTTATCTTTTCTCCTTTGTATATCAACTAAAGCCCCCCTGTAACAAAGATCTATAAAATAAGATTTTTTAGCTCATGAACTTAGCACCTAGCATCTTTAAGCTATACAAGATTATTTTTTTTAGATTAAAATATTAGCAGGTAATAGAGTCATGATAGATATAATTTCATTTTTAATTATTTCTTTTTGAAGTATACAGATCCTACAGTATTAAGACTAAATTTTTAATAATATGTTAATAGTTTTGGTATGTTAGATTTATCATCATTTTTGTATCATCCTCATTGCTCACACTCTCTAAATTTATAGATATCAAAGTATATGAATTTTTCATTGAACTTTAAGAAATTTTTCTATATGGTTTTGTAACTCTTGCTATTTAGGGTATCCTTTTCTTAGCATTATTCTTGTTTTATGAAATAGTTTATTGTAATAAATTTGGGATTAAGATCTTCAA
>CAOJZF010000105.1:0-5000 GCA_948465475.1 Thalpophila matura
CCTAACCTAACCTAACCTAACCTAACCTAACCTAACCTAACCTAACCTAACTCTAACCTAACCTAACCTAACCTAACCTAACCTAACCTAACCTAACCTAACCTAACCTAACCTAACCTAACCTAACCTAACCTAACCTAACCTAACCTAACCTAACCTAACCTAACCTAACCTAACCTAACCTAACCTAACCTAACCTAACCTAACCTAACCTAACCTAACCTAACCTAACCTAACCTAACCTAACCTAACCTAACCTAACCTAACCTAACCTAACCTAACCTAACCTAACCTAACCTAACCTAACCTAACCTAACCTAACCTAACCTAACCTAACCTAACCTAACCTAACCTAACCTAACCTAACCTAACCTAACCTAACCTAACCTAACCTAACCTAACCTAACCTAACCTAACCTAACCTAACCTAACCTAACCTAACCTAACCTAACCTAACCTAACCTAACCTAACCTAACCTAACCTAACCTAACCTAACCTAACCTAACCTAACCTAACCTAACCTAACCTAACCTAACCTAACCTAACCTAACCTAACCTAACCTAACCTAACCTAACCTAACCTAACCTAACCTAACCTAACCTAACCTAACCTAACCTAACCTAACCTAACCTAACCTAACCTAACCTAACCTAACCTAACCTAACCTAACCTAACCTAACCTAACCTAACCTAACCTAACCTAACCTAACCTAACCTAACCTAACCTAACCTAACCTAACCTAACCTAACCTAACCTAACCTAACCTAACCTAACCTAACCTAACCTAACCTAACCTAACCTAACCTAACCTAACCTAACCTAACCTAACCTAACCTAACCTAACCTAACCTAACCTAACCTAACCTAACCTAACCTAACCTAACCTAACCTAACCTAACCTAACCTAACCTAACCTAACCTAACCTAACCTAACCTAACCTAACCTAACCTAACCTAACCTAACCTAACCTAACCTAACCTAACCTAACCTAACCTAACCTAACCTAACCTAACCTAACCTAACCTAACCTAACCTAACCTAACCTAACCTAACCTAACCTAACCTAACCTAACCTAACCTAACCTAACCTAACCTAACCTAACCTAACCTAACCTAACCTAACCTAACCTAACCTAACCTAACCTAACCTAACCTAACCTAACCTAACCTAACCTAACCTAACCTAACCTAACCTAACCTAACCTAACCTAACCTAACCTAACCTAACCTAACCTAACCTAACCTAACCTAACCTAACCTAACCTAACCTAACCTAACCTAACCTAACCTAACCTAACCTAACCTAACCTAACCTAACCTAACCTAACCTAACCTAACCTAACCTAACCTAACCTAACCTAACCTAACCTAACCTAACCTAACCTAACCTAACCTAACCTAACCTAACCTAACCTAACCTAACCTAACCTAACCTAACCTAACCTAACCTAACCTAACCTAACCTAACCTAACCTAACCTAACCTAACCTAACCTAACCTAACCTAACCTAACCTAACCTAACCTAACCTAACCTAACCTAACCTAACCTAACCTAACCTAACCTAACCTAACCTAACCTAACCTAACCTAACCTAACCTAACCTAACCTAACCTAACCTAACCTAACCTAACCTAACCTAACCTAACCTAACCTAACCTAACCTAACCTAACCTAACCTAACCTAACCTAACCTAACCTAACCTAACCTAACCTAACCTAACCTAACCTAACCTAACCTAACCTAACCTAACCTAACCTAACCTAACCTAACCTAACCTAACCTAACCTAACCTAACCTAACCTAACCTAACCTAACCTAACCTAACCTAACCTAACCTAACCTAACCTAACCTAACCTAACCTAACCTAACCTAACCTAACCTAACCTAACCTAACCTAACCTAACCTAACCTAACCTAACCTAACCTAACCTAACCTAACCTAACCTAACCTAACCTAACCTAACCTAACCTAACCTAACCTAACCTAACCTAACCTAACCTAACCTAACCTAACCTAACCTAACCTAACCTAACCTAACCTAACCTAACCTAACCTAACCTAACCTAACCTAACCTAACCTAACCTAACCTAACCTAACCTAACCTAACCTAACCTAACCTAACCTAACCTAACCTAACCTAACCTAACCTAACCTAACCTAACCTAACCTAACCTAACCTAACCTAACCTAACCTAACCTAACCTAACCTAACCTAACCTAACCTAACCTAACCTAACCTAACCTAACCTAACCTAACCTAACCTAACCTAACCTAACCTAACCTAACCTAACCTAACCTAACCTAACCTAACCTAACCTAACCTAACCTAACCTAACCTAACCTAACCTAACCTAACCTAACCTAACCTAACCTAACCTAACCTAACCTAACCTAACCTAACCTAACCTAACCTAACCTAACCTAACCTAACCTAACCTAACCTAACCTAACCTAACCTAACCTAACCTAACCTAACCTAACCTAACCTAACCTAACCTAACCTAACCTAACCTAACCTAACCTAACCTAACCTAACCTAACCTAACCTAACCTAACCTAACCTAACCTAACCTAACCTAACCTAACCTAACCTAACCTAACCTAACCTAACCTAACCTAACCTAACCTAACCTAACCTAACCTAACCTAACCTAACCTAACCTAACCTAACCTAACCTAACCTAACCTAACCTAACCTAACCTAACCTAACCTAACCTAACCTAACCTAACCTAACCTAACCTAACCTAACCTAACCTAACCTAACCTAACCTAACCTAACCTAACCTAACCTAACCTAACCTAACCTAACCTAACCTAACCTAACCTAACCTAACCTAACCTAACCTAACCTAACCTAACCTAACCTAACCTAACCTAACCTAACCTAACCTAACCTAACCTAACCTAACCTAACCTAACCTAACCTAACCTAACCTAACCTAACCTAACCTAACCTAACCTAACCTAACCTAACCTAACCTAACCTAACCTAACCTAACCTAACCTAACCTAACCTAACCTAACCTAACCTAACCTAACCTAACCTAACCTAACCTAACCTAACCTAACCTAACCTAACCTAACCTAACCTAACCTAACCTAACCTAACCTAACCTAACCTAACCTAACCTAACCTAACCTAACCTAACCTAACCTAACCTAACCTAACCTAACCTAACCTAACCTAACCTAACCTAACCTAACCTAACCTAACCTAACCTAACCTAACCTAACCTAACCTAACCTAACCTAACCTAACCTAACCTAACCTAACCTAACCTAACCTAACCTAACCTAACCTAACCTAACCTAACCTAACCTAACCTAACCTAACCTAACCTAACCTAACCTAACCTAACCTAACCTAACCTAACCTAACCTAACCTAACCTAACCTAACCTAACCTAACCTAACCTAACCTAACCTAACCTAACCTAACCTAACCTAACCTAACCTAACCTAACCTAACCTAACCTAACCTAACCTAACCTAACCTAACCTAACCTAACCTAACCTAACCTAACCTAACCTAACCTAACCTAACCTAACCTAACCTAACCTAACCTAACCTAACCTAACCTAACCTAACCTAACCTAACCTAACCTAACCTAACCTAACCTAACCTAACCTAACCTAACCTAACCTAACCTAACCTAACCTAACCTAACCTAACCTAACCTAACCTAACCTAACCTAACCTAACCTAACCTAACCTAACCTAACCTAACCTAACCTAACCTAACCTAACCTAACCTAACCTAACCTAACCTAACCTAACCTAACCTAACCTAACCTAACCTAACCTAACCTAACCTAACCTAACCTAACCTAACCTAACCTAACCTAACCTAACCTAACCTAACCTAACCTAACCTAACCTAACCTAACCTAACCTAACCTAACCTAACCTAACCTAACCTAACCTAACCTAACCTAACCTAACCTAACCTAACCTAACCTAACCTAACCTAACCTAACCTAACCTAACCTAACCTAACCTAACCTAACCTAACCTAACCTAACCTAACCTAACCTAACCTAACCTAACCTAACCTAACCTAACCTAACCTAACCTAACCTAACCTAACCTAACCTAACCTAACCTAACCTAACCTAACCTAACCTAACCTAACCTAACCTAACCTAACCTAACCTAACCTAACCTAACCTAACCTAACCTAACCTAACCTAACCTAACCTAACCTAACCTAACCTAACCTAACCTAACCTAACCTAACCTAACCTAACCTAACCTAACCTAACCTAACCTAACCTAACCTAACCTAACCTAACCTAACCTAACCTAACCTAACCTAACCTAACCTAACCTAACCTAACCTAACCTAACCTAACCTAACCTAACCTAACCTAACCTAACCTAACCTAACCTAACCTAACCTAACCTAACCTAACCTAACCTAACCTAACCTAACCTAACCTAACCTAACCTAACCTAACCTAACCTAACCTAACCTAACCTAACCTAACCTAACCTAACCTAACCTAACCTAACCTAACCTAACCTAACCTAACCTAACCTAACCTAACCTAACCTAACCTAACCTAACCTAACCTAACCTAACCTAACCTAACCTAACCTAACCTAACCTAACCTAACCTAACCTAACCTAACCTAACCTAACCTAACCTAACCTAACCTAACCTAACCTAACCTAACCTAACCTAACCTAACCTAACCTAACCTAACCTAACCTAACCTAACCTAACCTAACCTAACCTAACCTAACCTAACCTAACCTAACCTAACCTAACCTAACCTAACCTAACCTAACCTAACCTAACCTAACCTAACCTAACCTAACCTAACCTAACCTAACCTAACCTAACCTAACCTAACCTAACCTAACCTAACCTAACCTAACCTAACCTAACCTAACCTAACCTAACCTAACCTAACCTAACCTAACCTAACCTAACCTAACCTAACCTAACCTAACCTAACCTAACCTAACCTAACCTAACCTA